>WYDF02096535.1:0-38402 GCA_009867245.2 Adranes taylori | reverse complement strand
ACTCGTCAATTAGTTTGTCATAATTAATAGAGTTATTTAATAACTCTTTTTCTATATAAAGTAATGATAAACTTTTTAATTTTTGTTGGCCTAATGTGGTTCTTAAATTTTTTTTTATTCTGGCCATTACTGAGAATGATCTTTCACCCTTGCATTGCTTATTGGAAGGCTTAAATAAATTTAATAATTTTCGGGCCCCAAAAATTACGGGCCCTAGGCACGTGCCTAGGTTTCCTAGGCCTTAGTCCGCCCCTGCGCACAATGGATATATAGTTACTAGACAGATTCAATCAAACATATAGATGGATGTTGAAGTTTCAGGATTAGGTGAAGAATGAATGTATTGTTTAAGAATTTTCTCATCCCCGTACCACTTTTCAAACTTTGACTCTATCAACACGTATAGAATTAAATGAACGAGGGGTATGCAATGTCCGTTTAGAACCTAAGCAGAAATGTCGACCTAAACGGGGGCCCTAGACTAGAATAGTACGACTGACAACTTGTCCTCTTAGAATGGAATGCAGCCGCTTCCTGTTGAACGCCTGCTGTTAAATTCTAGGAATTAATACGTTTTTCCCGAAAACAAACTTTATTGCAGTTTGAATTTATTAAAATACAATTTATAGGCTAAGCTAACTTGCTTGCATCCAGATTATATTTAATTCAACTCTTTACATTTTCGGTATGTGACAATAAATCAATTGCGAGTTTTAAAACATTCAGTCTAAGTGCACATTCGAAGTTCTAAATAATAAATATATCATTAAACATATTTAAGCAACAGGTGAACTTTTTATATTACAATAAAAATATGATTATATTTTCATTTAAAAATTGTAAATATTAAGTTGAATGTGTAGTACAAATTGATTACATACATTTCCATGTATTATTTGATTATCAAAATTCGAGTAATTGAATAATTAATTTCATTATTGTTTGTATTCTATCGTAATATAATGTATTTTTGTTTCTCATTTTTATTTTCTTTTATCTCTTATGCACGCCGAAAGTATTATATACGTTATCTAGTACAGTAACTAAATAATTTATGATGCCGGAAAAGCCTGTAACGAATTTTTGTTTCGGCATAAATCAATTTAATAATATAGCTTCTATTATTAGCTATTAGTTTAAAATAAAAATTGTTATATATATACAGGGTGTTTTATTAATAATGGGATATATTTAAACTGGAGAATCGTGGGTTCAAAATATTAAGATTTCACCCAAATCTCTTAGATAAAATGTGTCTCCTTACTGAGTTACAGGGTGTTTGATTTAAAAATAAAAAAAATATTTTTGCCCACCACTTTAAAACTCTTTGACTTACCCCTATCAAATTTTGCAGGAAGTGTATGTACTGTATACCATATCAAATTATGTAAAATAAATGTTTCTGGCTATTACCAGAGGCCACGACAGGGGCAAGTGAGAGTTTAACCCTTCCTAAATTCTACACCACTGATGGAATTGTCATTTTAGCACAATTTTTCTATTCTCCAATACATAAAGCTGCACAATTTTTATGTGTATTTATCATGTCGGTGTTTTCGGGTCATAGGATAAATAAATAAAAGTTTATAGTATTTATGACCAACGTGATAAATACACATTAAAATTGTGCAGCTTTATGTTTAACTTTAAATATCTCGAAAAATAATGACTTAATCGTTATGAAGAAAGAGTATGTTATTTACGTAGAAAGTATTGGAGAATAGAAAAATTGTGCCAAAATGACAATTCCATCAGTGGCGTAGAATTTAGGAAGGGTGAAACTCTCACTTGCCCCTGTCGTGCACCTCTGGTAATAGCTAGAAACATTTAGTTTACATAATTTGATATGGTATTCAATACATACACTTCCTGCAAAATTTGATAGGGATACATCAAAGAGTTTTAAAGTAGTGGGCAAAAAATTTTTTTAATTTTTAAATAAAACACCCTGTAACTCAGTAAGGAGCCATATTTTATCTAAGAGATTTGGATGAAATTTTAATATTTTGAACCCAGGATTCTCCAGTTTAAATATTTCCCATTATTAATGAAACACTCTGTATATACATGTATGAAAATTATCTTTTGATAAATAATTTGGATTTACAATGATCAATGACGGGTTCAGGAGCGGGGCGAAGGCATAAAACGGGTAATGAAACTATCCCTTCTCCCTCTGGTCTCCTACAAGAGTCATACGTTTAATTAGAAACAGTATATGCTGGCCCACTGTATGCCATGATTCTCGATGTGGTTCATTTGGCGCAGAAAAGCCTTACGCACATCCCTTCTCACAGTTGCATAAAAAACTTTTAACCATATTACAAGGAACAATACAATTTCATGAAAGCAACAAAATCAAGAAAAGGGATAGGGTAGTTTTGCCGCGTAGTTTGTACGCATTCTGAAGAACGATATAACTTGTGGGCATGCAACAAATATTTTATTGCTAATTGAGTCATGCTTCACGGCTTTCAACTTGTGCAAAGAGTAATAAACTCTCGTGCTTTAGGGCAGCGGTCGACAACCCAAATGCATTGGCGTGCCACAAAACAGATAAAATGAATGTTATCCTAATCGGCAATTGAGCTAATTAACACGTTAAACGTAATAGTGATATGCCTATAATTTCTTGTGAGCCCAATTTTTCTATTCAATAATTTGACATAGATTTAGTATATGGATCGATGAGTGAATGAATGGATCGATTGCAGAAAAAAAGGGAATATCAGGATTGGATGGTAGACGGATAGATGGTTTGAGAAGATGTGTGGAGAAGGGGATGTCGTGTGGGATATCATGAAAAGGATGAGAGATGTATAAAGTCAAAAGAGATATATGAGAATAAAAGAAAGTAAGTTGTGAATATGTGGGAAGCTGTGAATATGTGAGGATGGATGAGGGGGGTACGGCTAGGTATTTGGAATATAGAATAAGTATGAGAACGATTGCAAGGTTTAGATGTGGGAGTGAGGAAGGAGCAAATAAGTACTGGTTGAAAGAGGAAGATAGAATGTGTAGAATATGTGGAAAGAAGAAAGAAAAATGGCTTAAGGAGTGTGAGGAGATTGAATGGAGCGAGAACGAGAAGAGTTGTGTCAAAATATTAGGGTGAGTTTGGGAAAAGCTGGGAAAGGATTCGATATTATGAGGAGAATTTTAACTGAAGTAAGGAAAGAAGTTGATAATATTAGAGGAAATTAGAAAAAATGGGGATAGGTCAATTACGAAGAGGGAGGAATGAATAAGAGAGATTGAATAAGGGGATAGGAAAGACTAGGAGGAAAGTGCGGTAGGAAGTAATGATAAGGGATAGGGAGAGGGTAAAGAGGAAATTGTTATAGCGTTTAGTGATTTGGATAGGCTAATGTAAGAAAGGGTAAATGTAAGGAAAATAGGAAAGAGTGAGAAGTGAGTAATGGGCACTCAGATAATTCAAAGTAATGGACACTAAGCATGCCACCGAGATAAAACTAGTAAATATATTGTATATGAAGACAATTTTATCGTCCTTTTCGAGGCGTGTCACAAAAAATCCGACGCGTTCCACATGGTGATGTGCCACTTAGTGACCATGTGACATAGATTGCTAACCGATGCTTTAGAACATAGCTTGTATCTTTTGTTTAGCACAATTTACGTCTGGGATCCCTCTTCCAGATTGCTGCTTCATTTATACATTTTAATAATGCCATTGTCATCATACTTTTGTCACGCCATTAGCACTAGAAGTAACTAATTGTTTTTGAAAAGTAATGAAAAAAGTTGTTGGGACACATTTTATTATTTTGTACACTCTTCCATACATTTCAAACGATTCGCGAGATGGGTATCTCAGAAACATGGTTTTTGAAGGTTTCAACAGCCGCAATGAAAATCGCTGTCAATGCATCTGTTGCTTAACATAAGTCACAAATCGAATAAATGCAGCTAATTTTTTCAATATATTTAATTGTTATTCTCCTTTAAATAAAAAATTGTTAGCCATATTGTTCGAATACTGGCATTGTCATGATCAGGCGGGCACCAAGGAATTTGTCTTGGAGGTGCGGGGAGAGGGGGCTATTTCATCTATGATTTAAATTAGTGTATACCATTCAACATTAACTTTAGAAGTGATTCCTGAATGAACAACTTTTGTTGAATTTGGTTAATCTTGGAGTACCCAATCAGTTGATTATTGATTATTGCTAAGTTTCCTATCCATAAAGATATATCCCAGATTTGTCTCCTGTTACGATGTTGTACATTAATTTTGCAGTTTTTCGCTGGAAATTTTTAAGCATTTTCTTATTTAAGTGACACGAGTTTGTTTTTTGAGGTAAGTTGATAGTATGTGTAATCCTTTGTAACACAACACACGTGCTACACGTGCTAAAGTGTTCTTTAAGAGTTGGATTTGTCTCGTGATGAAAAATGATGCGACGTTTTCGGTTGGCTCTCTTTATTCCATCGATAACTTCTGCCAAGCAAATTACTGTATACCATTCAACATTAACTTGTTTTGTTCGAACAGCTGTTGTTGGATTCTTTTTTTGGATTCGGTTAATTTTGGAACGCTAGAAACAGTTGATTGTTGTTAAGTTTCCTATCGGTACGTTTATATCCCAGATTTGTCACCTGTTACGATGTTGTAAGCGGATTTTGCAGTTTTTTGCTGGAATTGTTTGAGCATTTACTTTTATTACTTCGCATGCTCAAATTATGTGTAATCCATCGGAAATAAATCTTTTAGACCCTAAAATGTTCATGTAAAATCAAATGTACAATAACCACATGTCTTGTTACACGTGTTGGAGTGTTCGAGAGCTGACTTTGTCTCACGATGAAAGATAATGCGACGTTTTTGGTTGGTTTCTCTTATTCCATCGATAATTTCTGGCAAGCAAATTATTGTATATCATTCAACATTAACTTACTCTTTGACCAGAAAAAATAAGCAATCATGCTCTTGTAAGTGTTTCCGGAACGAACAACATTTGTTGGATTAGAATAATATTCGAACGCTCAAAGCAGCTGATTACTGCTAAGTTTCCTATCCGTACAGATATATCCCAAATTTGGCATTTGTTATGACGTTGTATGAGGTTTTACAGTTGTTTGCTGGAACTGTTTGAGCTTTTCCTTATATTATTAGGCACGAATTTTTTACGCGTAATTTTATGCTCAATTTATACGTAATCCATCGGAAATTAATTTTCTTCATACCTAAATGTTCGTGTAAAATCAAGTGTACAATAATTACATGTCCTGTTACACGTGTTGAAGTGTTTTTAGAGAGCTGGCTTTGTCTTATGATGAAACATAATGCGATATTTCCGGTTGATTTTCTGTATTCCATCAATGACTTCTGGCAAGAAAATTGGTCATTGATAAAAAAAAACCCAGCAATTATGTTCTTGGAAGTGCTTCCTGAACGGATAGCTGGAACACCAACCAGTTGACTTTTGCAGTTCTCGGCTGAAATTTTGGAGCAGTTCCTTATATTAATTGACACGCGTTCCTTTTTTCAGCTATGCTCAAAATATGCCGAATCCATTGGAAAGAAATCTTTTTCATATCTATGTATTTCTCTAAAATCAAATGTACTTCAAGTTGCGATATTCTTAAGGACGTCTTTATTCTATGAAGTGTCACATGGCGGTCTTCTTCAATTATGTTGCGCACAACATCGATGGTTTTGGAACAACAGGTTTTGCTCGATAGTTATTATATTCAGCATTCACAGATCTACGACTACGACAAAATTCTGTGGACCAGTTGAAAACAGTGTTTTCTAATGGTGTTTCATTACTGAAAGGGCTATATTAGAATAGTCAAAGCTTCCAAATAAAAATCTTTACGTAACATTCTCGTTTGTTTTTCAGAATATTGGTTTTGTTTCAATACTCACTGAAAAATAGCTTGGTCGATTTCTGACCTGTCCCCGTTGAAACAGTAAAAAATGTCGAAATTGTGAATATTGTAATGTTACAACTCAAAAGCGCCATCTGGTGGTCATGTGTGAAAATTTATAAGATCGTCCTTGTACATTTTTGTAGAATATATTTACTATGTCTAATTAAATCTTCTGTAAGTTCAAAATCTATAAATGTATTTATTTAACGAAAATGTGTGTAATTAGCAATTTTGAGAGCACTTCTCTATTCTAATCCACTGTAATATATTTATTTATACTACTTACATTTACAAAAAGCTTAATAGAATAATTAGGTTCTTGTTCAAATGTCATGCAAATCTTTCAAGAGATTCAAAAATAATATGTGTATAAATCTTACCTGATACATAGAAGAAATCAAACTACAATTTTTTTCTAATTCTAGTAGGTTAACCTTCCAAAAAACGCAGCAACAAAATATATGTTCTGATAATCAAATATATGTAATATAATCAAAGCAAGTAACACACTTAACGGCTTAATAATTACTAAATGAATTAGCGCTAATGGATATAGTCTCATAATAATGCGAGAGAACTCTGACACATATACAGACACAAATAAAGAGGCTAAAGGTTTTAACGTTTAGAAGAAAGGCGTCATCAGGGTTTTAAAAGCACACTGATCCGATTAAACTCGATCTGTGCTCGCTCTCTCGCAGGATGAAAGTAAGGGTGTATTAGATTTAATGGCCACAGCCACAACGCTTCTCGCTCCCGATTTCGACCTAAAACTAAAATTTATTAACAGAGACCTAAGAAATTCATGGAACTTTGAGACAATATTGATTATTTGTGTAAGGCTAAATTAATTATATATCCAGATTTAATTTGATAGACAAACTTTAAAAAAAGTACAGTTCTGTTTTCAAATGGCTTTCTATAGGCATCAATAAATATTTAGAATAAATATTTATTTACAATAAATATATAACAATAAATATTTATTATATTTTTATAAAATATTAACTAAACTTGTTACTGAAATTTGTTTATCTGAAATTTGTTGATCTCAGATTTGAGTTCTAATTATCTTTCATATATATATGCATAGGAAAGCCATATGATACATGTTTGAGATTTTTTTTATTTCACCTCAGTAGGTTTCTTGTATTCACATCACTGCAACCCATTAACACGTAATTCGAGGAGGAGACAATTTACCAGAAAAAAACATTTTCTAAATATTTCTTCCTTGCTCAGACATTTATAAGGAAGTCATATTTCTCGGTTTGTGCGTACGTATGTCTGTACTTTCAAGAATTACTCCTAACCTATTGCACCGATTTGCATGAAATATGGTACACAGGTACACGTAAGTGTTCCGCGAAAACAGTTTTTCATTTTCTTTATAAATCCACTACGGCGGAAATACGCCATCACTATGACGGAAATATGCCATTTTTTTTTCACAAAAAAATCCTCTATTCAAACGAGGAGGTTGAAATTTTGCACACCTATAGTAGCTAGTATTACGCATCGAACAGAAGAAGTTCGATGTCTCTGCCTTGTATAGAACGCGATGTTGGCACGTCGAAAGGTTGAAAATATGTTTCAATATATCTCAAATAACATTTGTTTTATAGTCTACCTAAAGCCCCTTCGATTTTATTTGAAACATTTTTTTCTAAAATCACACTTTAATACATATATACAGGGTGTATCTTTTTTTTGAAAATTTTGCGGTCCATTTTCTCGAAAAGTTTCTCGCAGTAACTTTTTTTTTAATTTCTCGTATCAAAAGCTCCTTTAATATTTAAGGCATTAAGTAAGTTTGTAAAAAACGAGGACTTAGTGTCGGAGTAATTTGACCTTGAAGAAAAAATTTTCTGCTCTAAACATCTCGGTTTCTATGAAAGTTGGAATAATGAAACTCAGGGAGCATATGTACGTCTAAGAAGCTTCAATTGTACCAATACGAAGAGAAATTTGTTCAAAAAACTTTTTAGTAACACTCTGTTTTTTACACATTTCAATAGTCCTTGTAATTCTATTTAAAATGATATCGCACCGGATCGGATAAATAATAGCATATATATGCGAAGTTACAGGAAAACTATTTTATGTTGTATGAGACCTATCGACTGTGCTTTTGGGAAGGGTTCAAAATGTTCATTTTATTCAGATATTCAATTGTAAAACCAGAACACTGAAATTTGGATCGAATATAGTTTTTTTGTAAAATTACAATTTAACATATTTACAGGGTATTTCTTGTTTTGTAAAAGTTGCGATCCATTTTCTCGTAAACGGCTATTGTACTACATTCTCAGTTAAAAAAATAAAACTTGGGAAACATACGTCAGACACAGGGACCTCAAAGTGTGGAAAAAGTAAGTTAAAAACTGCAGCAGACCGCGACTGCAAATCTGAGAACCAGGGAATTAATGGGTAAGCGAATTCATGCACAGACGAATTCAGAAGGCCAAGGCAGTTTTAGAAATTTATCTTTTAGAAATTAGCCGAAAAGAGAGTCAATAGCGATTATAGGCCATGGCAAATCGGACAGCTGAGCTGACCGCGCTGAGAAAAAGTGGGTCAAGAGCAGCCCTGGGCCACGGCAAAGTGGACTGCGAAGCTATCCGCGCCGTAGGCAAATATAGGGATCGGGGGATTCATTGGTAGGCGAAGGTGTCAGTGAAACTTAAAAGATTCAACTTTTGTGTTATGCAAGATAAAACAAAATGTGGGACCAGTATTTGAAAGATGGGGTGGTGATCACGTCAACGATTTTTTTTGTTAGGTTGCCACATCTGTCATTGACATTCACATCAATATTTGTAAAGGTTACGCCGTCTTGAGTACATTTGCCCCAAGAGTATTCTGTCGAGTACTCTGCCGAAAAATGCAATCGCTTTTGCGTCAGCGTAAAATTTTTCGTTAAAAACTGATTCAACGGTGCGAAGACCTTGTAAATGTTGAAGTAGGGTTTCGGCAATGATATTCTTGAAAACAAACGTTTATGTGCGGCATGAATGCTTCTGAAGTGGTTGCGAGTCTGTCGAGGCTAACGAACATGGTGGCAGGTTAAAGACATCGATAAAAGCAAAAAAATGATGACCAAAAACTGCAAATTGACCGGTAGAGGGCTGGCAGGGGACTTGAACATCGTCTGTGGTTCCGTTCAAAATATTTTGGTTAATGATTAGCGTTTCAGACGTGTCGCTACAAAGCTGGTGCCGAAAGACCTGAATTTCATGTAAAAAATGGACCGCTTTAACATCGCGAAAGACATGTTTTTCTTGAATCCGACTCAACATACATCAAACGCATCATTACTGGAAACAAGTCGTGGGTGTATGAGTATGACACGCAATCCAGGCATCAAGCGAGTGAATGTCGTATACCCAATAAGCCACGTCCGAAAAAACCACATGTTTTCAGTCCAAAAAGAAGGCATGTTCATGGTTTTCATGGAGTACAACGTTGTTGTGCATCATGAATTCATGCCAGAAGGTCAAACAGTTAACTAAGAGTTATGGGATGTTTGCGTGAAGCAACTCGCGAAAAAGAAACCCGATTTGTGGGCAATCAACTAGTGTAGTTTACACAGCTATAACGCATCTTCGCACGTCGTTAACCACAACTTTTGGCTAAGAACGGAACGATTATCATCCAAAAGCCAAAATTGAAGACTGCTCTGATGGCCATACCAAAAACTGTTAACCAAGTATAAGAAGATTACGAGGATTGGATCTAAGTGCGTTGCAGTCGCTGGACAGTACTTTGAAGGGGATAATATCGATTTTGAAGAATAAATTTCTGCTTTTAATTTTCTGAATAAATTCCTGAAACTGGTTCCGAGAGGTTTGGAAAATCGATGTCCTACTGTATATAAAACATTTATTTCGTGGCAGCAAGCATTAATTTTTTTTGTTTATGTGCTTGCCTAAATTTTGTCTTAGTATTTATAATAAATGATATAGCTCTAATTGCGCTCGTTAAATGACTGACGTCTTATTTGAATTTAATTATAATGGTAAGCTGTTAGGACGTCTTCTTTCCATTAGAAAAAGCAACGATGAAATTTGATCGAACTAAGTATGAAATCGATATTTGATATTTAATTATTTCATATAAATGATATTCTGAAGGTTAATGATCAAGGGACCGTCCAGCGAGTGTGTGAAGTGACGATGTTGAGTCTACGTCGTCGGATGTAATGGAGGAAATGCGAGGATGTTTAATCACTGTCTCCGAAAATGCCCTGGATGCGACGGCGATGTTATTGTCATTTAACGAGGTACAGCCATCCTTTGCCAGGGGTTATCAGCAATGGGACGTCGCCTAACGCTGTTGGTGGGAGTGGTGAACCTGATGGGAGTGGTGGGAGTGATGGGAGTGGTGGGAGCGCTGTTGGTGGGAGTGGCGTCCATTGATCTTCGGTCTGGGTTGGCGATGGATATGATGAAAGATTTGGCGCGGATACCTCGAAATCTACCACGTACCACCGCAAGACAAGCTATCTAGGACATGTGTACAGGGGAAGAAATTATGAGTTCCTAAGACTGGTAATGGAGAGGAAGATCGAGGGGAGAAGGGGCCTAGGTAGAAGAAAGTGTTCATGGTTGAAAAATGTTAGAGATTGGACAGGCTTGGACACACCATCGTTATTGAGAGCAGCCAGGACAGGCAACGATTTTCCGGAATTGTTGCCGACCTTCAGTAATGAAGATGGCACCTTAAGAAGAAGTGCCGCGTTCGTGAGTAATGTTGCTTGATGGGTCTCTCGGGTGTTTTGTTGCGGTCATCTCAGTTGATCTGATAAGTTAGTCGTTTGGCGATCCTCTTCTTCTGCTGTCATCCTTCTCGCTTTCTAATCGGAGGCGCAGATACAAGGGTTATGAAATATGTCTAGGAGTGAAACTTAGATGATAAGATGTAAGGAAGGGTTATGAAATATAGATATGTGTGAAGCTTAGATGATAAGAGATCGAAAGATTTAGCCGAAAATCTAAATTATGTAGTTGAATATATCTTCTTCTTCTTCATATCCCATCTTATAAATTTTTCTGTGGGATGTGTCGAATTTAATATAATTTTAAAATAATAATAAATGAGCGATTCGTTGGTAGCGCTTACTTATAGGTCAAACAGAGTCAAGATTGCGAATTCTACTCACTCTGCCAGAATAAGTTGGTCACTTCTAATTGAAATTTGCGAATTTGCTCACTCAGAAACAACCAGTACAAAGCCTAAAATGCAACTCATTAAGGATGGCTTGGCTGGTTCGTTTTATATGAAATTAGCTAAGAAGAAGCAATTTTAGGTGCTCGGATCGCCGGCGGTACCGCTTGACGTCGCCTACGGGCGTGGCCTGGTAAAATTTCCGCAAAAATCTTTAGGAATTGAAAAGTTTCTACAAACAAGAAGCATTCGTTGAGAGTCTTAAAAAACAATATCGTATCAAGATTCTATGATATCATAGGATGTTCTCCAATTAGATTTAAAGTGCTAAGTTAGAAAATTTTGAAAATTAGAAAATTTAGCTGTTTATTTGTTAATTTCAAATAAGGAATTATGTTAAAAACAATTCATTTGCAACACAATAAAATGTATAATCTGTTTGACACTTGTAATAAAATTAGCGAAGGAGTAAATACATCGGATGTAAATTTTATAAGTCATTCAACAACTGTTCACCGGATCTCATATAAAAATACTCATGTAATAATTGGAAAACATAAAATCTGGTGGAATTTTATATGATATTTAAAACTTAATATTGGTTTCAGATATTCATGGCCGGATAAAACTGGAACATCCCGGCAAGGATATTGTCGATGACGATGATCTCACCGACGAGGATCGAAAAGATCATAGTATGATGCTTGGAGGAGCCGGTGGTACTCTAGGATTAGCTAATAATCATCTATCGGGTAGCGGTCATCTAAACAGTTCAATGAGTTCGCATCACCATCATTCCATGCTTCTTGGAAGTGGTACTTATAGTAGTGGTGGAATGAAAACCGAGCTTAAAAATTCCAATAATACAGGTACAATTAAGCATTCCATATAATTGTATTTATAGGGAAAGTTTGAAAATTAGTTTTAAAACGTTTGTTTAATATTAATAATATTTATGAATAATGAAAGAACAATATTTCTTTACTTGGACGGGAACTCATTAATAAATTAGTGATTTAAAATTATATGGATATGGTATTATCTTGTTACAGATTGTGGAATTCCCTTACCTCCTTCGAAACCTAAGATCTGGTCGCTGGCGGATACTGCTGCTTGTAAAACACCACCACCACCTCCGCCTCCTTCATCACACCATTCTCTCCATTCATCCCTGCATCATTCGCAACACCAACAACATCACCAGCAACAACAACATCAGGCACATCAACAGCAACATCATTGGTTAGGCGGCGGTGGCGGATCGGGTAGTGGAAGTAATGGTTTTGCACTACCTACGTCGCGGTTTTCTGGAAGTGGAGGTGCTGGAGGTTTCCTACCATCACATTGTCAGCAGGTAAATTAAATTTGACGTATATTATTCAATATTCTATACATGAAAAAAAGCAAGTTTTTGTACCTTTCCTCGCTCGTTGATTCTCTTGAAAATAGTAAAGACTTCGGATGCTTAATGTATACAATTCTCTAAGATACTAGACCTTTGATCAAATATAAAAACGTCTTGAATGAGACGTTATAGGAGAGCAAACTTTTTACATATTATGGAACAAATAATCTGAAACAATTAAATTTCAATTTACCAAATAGTTTTCTCAGTACCAAATAGTGTTGGCGGATACAATTTGTGATATCGGGAGGATTCATTTTAATTTTAGGAGAGGTTCAAATTGATAGCATACATATAGACATGTTTTGTTTTCAGTTGTCTTATAAATTTTGCCGAGATCATAATTGGAACATTGTGAAGTTCTTGCTTCACATCTTCAAATTTCCATTGTTTATAAAACCCTGAAAGATTGTACACATCCTAAAACTAAGATGTGTACAATCTTTCAGGTTCTTGCTACACATCCGCCATCCTTACACAACCAAAAAGTAGGATTTGTACAATCTTTCAAGTTTTTAGAAACAATACTCATTAGCGGATGTGAAGCAAGAACTTCATAAAGTTCCAATTCCGAGCTCATCAAATTTTAAAACAGTAGTATCTTAGTGTTATCCCATTTACAGAATTGCCCATTCCATTCATTGCGAACATCAACACATTAACTTTCTATGTTCCTCGCAACGACAGACTTGTGGCCTATGTTAACTGACTGTTACTCTTATGACCAGCTGAACTAACAAAATGTTGAGAGAGTTTTATTCCAATTACAAAGATGGAAAAAAAATTCTACTTTAAAGCAACTTATGAGTGAAGGAGGGCCCAGAAGCACAATTTATGGTATTCTTCGAATTTTTGAAAACCTGCATAGCTTAATTATGGATCTAATGAACCACCAAAACTAACTATTATTTAAAAAAAATCAGTGAGGAATGTGTCTTTGATCACAAAGTGGAAATTTTGAGCGCCAACCTGCAAAGCCTGCAAAAGGCGCTCGTGGAAAATGCAAGCAGACATTCAAGGAATTATTTTATAAAAATGTTCGAAATGCAACTCGATGAAATGCATTCCTGATCACAATGAAGGACAAAATTCTAACGCGAAATAATTTTAGGCTGTTGTGATCGAAAATTTTAGAATTTTAAATTAATAGGACGTATGATCTTCCAATCGTATGATCTTTTTTTACAGGATCCAATTTGACTATTAATAACAAGAGAATTATGATACTCCTGATGTGACATCTACTGTAACCACGTAAAAGTTTACATGAAAATCAGGCTCTAGTATGAATCGCAGTCTTAACTAAAAGTATTAAATCCGTTCCAGAAATCTCTAAATTTGAGAAAGCATAAATTTGAGAGATAAATTGGAAGATATTGTCGCGGTTTATTTTGGAGGACAGGGTTGCTCTCCGCCGTGACATTGGTAAGAGGAGAAGATTTGAGTTGGTTAGCGTAACCTTCCTGCACTCACCTTGTTGGTACTAAGATCGATTATTGTTTTAGTCAATCTTCGTTTTTATACTTACTTAGCTTATTTGCTTCCGATGAAAGAAACATTAGACTAGATTACGCTAGACCAACTTCAATTTAAGAAGTTCACCGTACCTCTAACAACAACGAGCTGTCCTTCATGAATTGTGACTGATTAAATAAAAGAAGGTTGTTTAAACTTGATAAAATGTATTCGCATTGGATTCAAAAATTCATACATGCAGTTAGATGAAATATTCGTTCATATAAATAAAAACGCCACGTAGAAATAATAAAATAAAATGGTAGTCATGCTCAAATATTGCGTCACTATAACTCACTCAAAATGGCGTTTGTAAATTATCAGTTTTATTTCTCAAATAATTATTAATAAAGTTTACTCACAATTCTGTTGTGGTTTCTCACATATTTATTTTATAATTATACACAGTTACCTTGAATAATTGTTTTACAATTTATTTTAATTTATGTTAATAATTAAAGTTGTGGCTCCCGAATTATAATTTAATCTAGTTGCCGACTTCATTTTTAAAATAATTATTTCATTTATTCCCGACGATTGTTTACTGTTAACTTCGATAATTTAATTTAATCATTATTTTATTAGGGATTAATTGTAAATTTAACCTAATTTAATTCATGGATTTTATGTTTAGAGTGACATAGCTACTACCCGGTTAATACAAAAAGTAGTTGGTGTGGAACCTATGGAAACATTTAAACGTTTTTCTGGTTAGTTTAATTCCCACTAAAATTACATGGATTATCTATACTACTTTTCCCTTTCGTGTAACAAATTACATTTATCTAATGCATTCCTCTTGATTACCTCTCACCAGATTTTACTAAGTTTTTCGGCCATCATTGTCTGTATAACCAATTAGGACTGCATTCTTTTACTACCACACGCATACTTCCACATGGTACGCTTTTATTCACTGCCGTCGGTTATAATTGCTTTATAGCTAATTAGGACTGCATTATTTTACTATCGCATGCTCAATTCCACACGGTACGCTTTCACTCACTGATGCTCCGACTACAATCAATACTGATTTCTTACTACCACCGGTGACGTTAACGCGTCAGATACTCAGTTCACCGTCGTAAGCCGTTCCCAGACTTTCTCTGAACCACGCCTTCAGTCTACCTCATTTTTCCGATAATTTGTATTATCAGGAACATAAAAACGATTAGTTCCGCGGGCAAAAGTAATACTAATCTTTGGTCCCCATAATGAAATTCTAGTTCTTACCAATATGTAAGTACAATGTTTTAAAATTATATTTTATTTCATGAATAGAAGTTTGAATGAAACTCTAAATGTCAACTACCCTTTGCCTTTCATACCAGTAGCATACAACATGCTTAAATGGTAATAACATTTCATAGGGCCTATCCCTCCTGAATTATTTACATAATTTATAAGTATTACATTTAGAAACTTTGTATCATCAAACTCAACTAGAACGACTACGAATTGCCTTCTGGCAACGGTTAGAGGTAGTGGAGTCGAAAAGAAGCTAACTCTTCTGTAATGTGAAACGTAATGTGACTCTAATGCGAACTCTAATGTGAATCGTAGCAGAAGTATGATAAATTATTAATAATTTTTTAACAACTCGGTCAAGTGCATGAATCAAATGGAGACAAATCTTTTACGAAGCCTGCGGCCTGTATTAAAACTAGAAATTGATTTTATCTAAAGATATGAACTGAATCAAAAGCAAAGGTTCGAGAATATTACTGATTTAATTATACCAGATAAACATAAATTTAACTATTTCTGCGTAGCCCTAACAACGAGGAATAGTCTTTTCTGAGTCGAGGCTCATAGAATAACAGAGTTGTTTACACTTAATAAAATGTATTGTAAATATTCTCAGAAATGCGTAGATACCAATAAAATAAGAAAATAAATATTCAAAAATAAAATGATTAACGCCTCAATAAATAATAAAATAAATTAGTACTTCAACTCCTGCGTTCAACTCCTGCGTGTAAACCAAACAATATAAATGGCGTTTACGTATCATCGAATTAGTTCTGAAATAAACATGAAATCATGTTACTTACAGTTTCTGTTATGGTATGTATCCTCACAAACTTAATTTATAATTAAGCACAGTTACCTTAATAAGTTCTTTTTAATTTGCTTTATTTCAATAATTAAACTAGATGTCTGACAATTTCATCTACCTTAGTCGTAAAATTCATACTTAAAAGAATTGATTTAATTATAACCAAATACTGTAACTACTATCCCCCATAGCTAACTTATAACAATTTACATTATTCATGATTTATTTTAGAATTAATTTTGATTTTATTTAATTTAATGCATAATTATATTTTAAAATTTAAACCAACATGGGTTTTACCCTGTAACTATCAAATTTCGCTCTCTGTGGCTTTTATGTAGCTTATAAACCTTTTTTCGGCAAGCTAAATTTCTACAATCATTATGTTTAGTTATTCTCACTATTTTTGCCTTTCCTGTGGTAAATTGCTAATGTATTCACCTCTCAGCATATTTTACCAATTACTTTCGACCATGAGTAATATGAATCGAATCAGATGCGCTTGTCTCACAAATATCAATGCAGCACACACAGTGTACGTTCACCTATTATTGATTTCCAATCGATCGATCTAGCATTTATAAGTGGTATAAGACTATACCACTTATAAGTTTAGTGGTATAGTCGAATAGAGTCAAGAAGTTAGAACGAATTCAAGATGTTCAGGAATTAATCAATTCATGCATTGATCAACTCAGATATTAAATTGTAGACATTTGGCTGTTTAGAACTGAGAGTTAATTTTAAATAAGTACGGCTCACCAACTAAATAAGCGTTAGCACAAGTGTCAATAAACAAATTAAACAATAGCAGGTTTTAAACCTCTCTTGTCAACAAATTATTTATTATTTCATAAACAATCATATAGGATTGACAAATTTAGCAATTGAATAAAACTGAACTTATTCAGCTTCTTTAGTCAAAATATTTAAATAAAGATATTTAACTTACACGCTACTCATCTTGAACGATACTCATCTTGAACGGGATAATTTTCAAAAATTCTTTTTATTAATCGAGTTAAGGACGCACAAGCGGTCGACTATTTGACAAATTAATAAAATCTAATAACCAGGCCCTTTCGAGCATTCATGTATTTTTTGGAATGGCATCTTCCTATGAGGCTAGGAGGCGTGATCATGATTTCGCTTGGCAAATTCAGTGTATCTCTGTTCAATTAATTAAACATCCCACTCTTACAAAAATTTCTCTCTAGAGAATACAACAGTTTATAGGAACTGCTGGCTGCACCTTCGACAGCGTTCGCTCATACGAATACGCCCGAGAAGTGAAGGTTACATGTTTAAACATTATTCCGTTCACGAATTAAACTATTTACAATTTGTACAGTAGAATCTCAAGAATTTGAAACGTCAATCAATTCTTATCTTTATAATACTATTATAAAGATAAGAATTGTTTAATTATAAAGTTTAATTATTTAACATAAAAGACATGTTTTATTGTAGGCTTTCCCTGACATCCAAACTGATACACCACCACAAACACCACCTAGCATGAAACTACCAAATGTTAGTACATCATCAAATCTTGGCGGTGGTCAAGCATCAGCACCATGTATAGGTGGTGCGGGTAATTTAGTAAATTATGGCTCAACAGCTCAACAACAGCAGCAGCAGCATAGTCAAAACCAGCAAAATAACAATTTCCTATCTGGATTCGGAAGACTCCATTCACCACATGGTAGACCTCCACCTGCTGGTGGTGGAGTAGCAGGACAAATGAGTGGACAAATTGGTGGCGTAGGGAATTTAAGTGGATCAGGCAATGGTACAGCACAAAACAATGACAGTTCGGCAGCGTTCAAACCGTTTTACAAAAGGTACGTATAACTGAAATAGAATCAATTGTCGGAGTATTCCAAGAGTATGCTAATTACTAGTAGTGGTATTAAAAAAAATATTTTTATATATGATTTTTAATATTTATTGTGCTATAATATTTTAGAGGCATTGTTTTTTAAAATTCTACGCCACTTGATTCTAGTTTCTGGGTGTTATATTGTTTAACACTAGGGTTTACTAAGTTTTCTTTAAGTTTTCTTTTGACAACGTTCTCGAATAAAAATAAAATATGTTTAAATAAAAAATATATTCTCAAATAAATTTGTGCATTTTGCGCGTTTCATCATAGTTTTGTTCTTTTGTTTCAGTTCCGCATCAATGAATGGAGGCTTTGTCTCTCCAGTATGAAATTATAGTTTTTAGGATATTATTTTAAAGGTAAGAATAACATATTTTGAATGTTTTTTAGTTTTTATTAATCAACTTCTAGTGAATAGATTTCATCTTTCATATACCATATATGTTTGTAGTACAAATGGTATATGAAGGACATTCCCAAAAATTTTAGATTTTGATTGAGAACTAGGTTCTGGAGCCCCTGAGTCCAAGAAGTGGATTTTGAAAAATGCCTATGTGTGTATGTGTGCAACACAATTAACTCAGATTCTTGTGAACTTATTGTAATGAAACTAGGTACATAAGTGTATGATTTTTGTAGGCAGGGCTGTAATAATCTGAACTTGATTAAGACAAAATGGTAAAATGTCGCAATTTTCCATTTTCCCAAGATAGGCGACTTTTTTGTGGGTTTTGTAAGAAAGCTCATCGCAAGTGACCATCATGCGACACCGGAAGCTACGACGGCCACGTTTACACATTTACCCATGACAGTCTCGATTCAGATATCTTGTTCTATTCCCCCGTCCCATCCCAATTATTTGGTGGATTAGGGGTTCAAACCAACTACCATCCTATTTATCTTGAGTCCGAATGGCTCTTGGAATTCAGAGTTTATTTACACTCATCTTATTCTTAGATCAATTTCCTGGTTCGTTTTTATTATGTCCGCCATGAAGTTGGAGATTAGCTGCCATTTCTCTGGTGATTCTAACATGAATAAAATTATGTTAGAGGACTTTATTTTCCTTTGGAGCTTCCCTTGTAGATCCATGTGCACCTGCTCCCAGGCGCTGCAAACGAACAGAGTGTGGTCGGCGTCGCCGTTTGTTTGCAATGTTCGTATTCAGGGGACTCCATCTTTCCAATACAGGCTAGAAATGAAGCGAAACACCCGTGGCCAGTCAAGCACTGGGTAAACCAGAAATTTTATTTCCAGTATTAGGATGTTTGTCCATCTACCACGTTCTGAAAGTATTCACTTGTTCTGATATTTCGCCTAATCTGTCTTAAGTCTATGGCACTCCATTTTTACGCCCACAGAAGATCAATCGGAGGACGTCCGAAAGAATACAATGACTCGTAGCAATAACTAGTGACTATCGGATTACCTCCAATCTACCAGGATAGGCGACTGAAAATTTGTAAACGTGCACGCTGATAAATTATGCGCACAAACGTTTTTCCGATTTAAGCCTTTGTAATCGATTGCAACGTTGCCATGTCTAAAGTTAAAACGTTTCTCCAGATATCTCCGGAACCGTTGCTGATAAAAGATTCAATCAAATTTTGCAGGATCTTGCTTTAAGAATGATGTGCGCTTTAAAAATGTTGAATAACTATAGGCATCACAGCATACATGATATTCATACTTTTGCAAGCTTAGTTCTTAGAAACGCAAGACAAATGAAACTCGAGTATATATGTCATCTCGATTTTTACAGTTTGTATAATTGAATCTGTTTGTGTAATTGAATCCTATACACTTTTTTACATTTCGTAGCTCTCTTTATTCTTTTTAAAACGATACCCCACATAAGGGACTCACCTGTCTCTAATTGTGTGTTCAAATTGAATAGCTTAAATCAAATTAAAACCAATTATTCCGAAAACTCTATTTATTGGAATAAAAATATATGCATTCTAGGTTGCGCTATCTACGAGGAGCAGCAAATGATTGTTTGACATGTTTCGGAGAAGCAATCACCCCCTCTTTAGAAACTTGAAAGCACATTTCTTTTTGCTCGAATCTAGCACTATGTAGTTTTGGGAAAAAATCTCATTTAATATAAATTTGTGTTTAAGTTAACATTGTGATTGAAATTTTAAAATGATTTAAATGTACAGTGAGTTTATTTAATTTAAGTCATTATATACTTAAATAGTTTTAAAATTCCAATCATAATGTTAACTTAAACACAAATTTATATTAAATAAATATTTTTTCCAAAACTACATAGTACTATATTAGAGCAAGCAACTGTTCTGTTTGAAAAATGGAAAAAGTCGAATATCGTTCAGTGATTCAGTTCCTTCACAAGAAAGGGAAAAATAATGCAGAAATCAAAACCGAATTGGATGCTGTTTATGGCGAGTCTACAGAGTCGTTAGCAACAGCTAAATTTTGGAAAGCTGAACTTGTTCGTCACCGTTTTTGATCATGACCACCCAGGCCCCTCAAAGATCATCGCTGCACCAGAAATCGTCAACAAAATCCATGATACGATTATGGCAAACCGTCGAATCAAAATCCGTGAGCTACTAGCAGAGGCTGTAAACATATCAACTATCCTCCCGGTGGACGCCGCGTTTTCTTACAGTCGACCAAAAACGCACACCTGCGAATAATTCGAAGCTTTTGGCGAAGAAAAACTTAATCCAAAGAATTGTTTTCATCTTCCCAAACGATGAATTGATGAACAAAATTACTTTTCGGAAGGGATGAAAAAGTTGAAAAGTCGTCTTGAAAAGTGTACTACCTTAAATAGGTACACTGTTGAAAAATAAATGATAAGAAAAACAAAAATCGGGCCTTTTTATATAGGCTAAATTTCCGTCAAACCAGCCTCATATATATTGATGATGCATGACATATTACCAGTGGCGTTCATAACTGCCGGTGCAGCTTCAGATAATTTTAAGTTTTTATTTGAATATTGTGGAACAAGAGATGCAAACACATAGCGAAAAAGAAGTTATATACAGTAGCGGCTCGAGCGATTATGAATTTGCTTCGCCGCTTTATAAATTTTGCATTTTACTACAGTGTTTAATTTCTTATTGAAATTTGGAGTAAAAAAGCAACGATTTTTCTCCATTTGGACTTTAGGTCCGCCATTGATTAAATATAAATGATAAATCTGTTTTAATTTAAAATCTAGTCATTCTCAGTTTACGCAAAAAGACTAAAGATACTTTTTTTTGTTACAGATAACACCTAATGATTTCAATTCGAATCGATAAAAAACTCCTGGGCGAAGTGCAAAAGAACAAGCTAAGTAAAATAATAATGAAAATGTGCGTGATGTGAAAACTTAAGTAATTACTAAATTAGCAAGGTCCTCCGATTTTCTATGAATATTAATGTTATATGGATCAAATAATAATTACTATACGAGGTATGATCAAATAATACGCGGAATTATCATTTTAAAGAACAATCATTATATATTCCTTAATGATAAATATTGTGCCATTCAATTTCAAAGTAATTTTCATTGGACATAATACTCTACTTCCAGCTTTTTTCAACTCTTCGAAACTCGTCTGAAAATTAATTTTCAGTATGATGCTTAACTCCATAGAAGCAATTAAATACCATTCTGTCTTTTATTGCTTTTTTTCTAGATTGCGATTCTGCTTGATGTCATGAATATCGGCAAGACTTTCATTGTCTTTTTGACTTCGGAAATAGAAAAAGGTCACAGGATGTGTACAATTGGAGGATGTGGCGTCATATCCGTGTTTTTTTTTTTCAAAAATTCAAGAACAAACAACAAGGTGTGCACAGCTGCTTTGTCATGGTTCAATTGCCAGGAGTTGTCTCGCTACAAATTCGAACGAGTTCTTTGGATTGCTTCAAGGATACGGCGTAAAACTTCTAGGTAGCACCCTTTGTTAACTGTACCATCTGGTAACAAGAACTTATGGTATACTATGTCAAAGAAAACTTAATGAACCTGTACATTCAAGCAAACTTAGCGAGCTTTATTCGCTCTTGGCTCTTCAGAAAGCTTTCACTCTGTTGGGCCTTAGTTTTGTCGTTATATTCTTACACCCATGTTTCGTTACCAGTTATGATTTGTTTGAGCAATTCTGGATTGTCGTTGATTTCCTTAAGCAGCCTCAATTCCATCCTGCTTTTTATCGAAATGCAACAATTTGGGAACACACTTTGCTGCTACTTCTCTCTCACCCAAAATATCTGAAATAATAGCTTGACAATGAGCCAAATGAAATGCCAACTTCTTCAGCAACTTTTGTGGTAGTGATTCGGCGGTTGTCCATAACTATTATCTCCACCCTTTCGATGTTATTATCAGTTATTGACGCTACGAAAAACTCATTACAAAATTGTTAGAAGAATACGGTATAACTGTTCACAAACCTCACCGCGTTAGGTCGCCTAGAACGGTCGTCATCCTCAACATCTTTGCGGCCCTCTTGGAAACGCTTATACAACTTATAGATGTTTTTTTATTAATAGAAGAATTATCAAAAGCAACAGTTAACATGTACGGCGCTGTGCTGCACTTTATTTTATTCTTAACACAAAACTTAATGCAAATTATTTGTTCAATTTTTTTCAGGAGTAAAAAATGCCGTGACACCAAAACACAAATAACCTTATTGATAGGTAGCAATAAACTAAATTACCAATATGTCAGCTGTTGTCAACATACATTTGGGGAAATATCTATCAAAGAAAACAACACAAATTTAACAGTTGGACTTCTACAACCCGCAAAATTTTAAAATTCCACTTACTATCTGATCATACCTCGTATATTAATTTTCTTTTTGATTCAATTTGTTTCGGCAAAAAAAATTGATTATCTAAAAAATTGGCTATAAAAATTGGTTGTCCTAATAACTAATACTTTTCGCACAAATTCTTATTTCTAAAGTTCGCAATGTGTATAAGTTTTAGGAAAGTTCAAATTGAAAGCTGCAATTAATTACATATTGTCTGAAGTCAATTAGTTGCATGTTTACCGTCCGTCAATAGTACAAATATATTTCTAGTATTCCTAATTTAAGAAATGGAAATACTTGAAACAGAAAGGTCCTGTAACAATCCCTTTGACATTTTGTTAAATATTTTAACAACTGAAATTAATTGGTGTAAAATGTAACAATCATATTCGAGGAACAATTCATAAGCTCAACTAGTAAATATTTTCATAAAGTTGATATATCATATATAAAAAAGCTGAAAAACTTAAACTTCAGACAAGCTTTTACTTCTATTGCTAATGCCATGCGTAGAAATATAAAAGCTTGCATCAAATATAAGCTGTATGCAAGCAGGTTAACTTAGTCTTCAAATTATTTTCTATTAATTCTAATTGTAGTAAAACTTTTAATATACATATACGAAAAAACTTAGTAATTCTCAGAACCCACAGTCAGAAGTTTCAGTCGGATGCCGATCTACGATGTGCAAGCTCCCAAAATTTCCTAATCTGGGCTTTTACACTATAGCTGCAAATATCATGACCGTGAACTTGTACATCGTAGATAGGAATGCGGCTGTATCCGGTTGAAACTTCTGTGACTACGTTTTTCTTGTATGTAGGACAAGTTTTACTGCAATTAGAAAATAATTTATGGATTAAGGTAACCTGCTTGCACCCAGCCAACCATTCATGTTACTATGCATGGTAGAATATTAATTTTAAATCTTAAAATATATAGCACATTTTAATATTCATAAAAATCGGAGATTGTTATTGATGCTGTTATAATATTATAAGTCCTTCAGGACACGAGTGCAATTTGTAAATTTTGTGTAAATGCATTTATTTATATATCTGTGATATTGAACAAAATTTGTCCATCTATCTGGTGTTGATCGTCATGTAAGATTTTATTAAATTTTATTTTTATGTTTTTATATATCTAAAGAAAATATGGCTATTCGTATTTATAAATATCAATTATGTTATTTTGAAATAACGTATTAAAAGTTTTATATTTATTTTTTTAAATTAAATAAATTTAGTTACATGTTTAGTGTTATATTCTTCTTTGCAACTTTTTGGTTTAAATTTGTTTTAATGAATTCTTTTAAGGTAAATGTCAACGATCAAATTCAAGGATCAAGGATCAAATATAAATTTTTTCCGGAATTAAATTTGGAACTAATTTTTCTCTAATCAATTTTTCATAATCTGTAGTATTCATCATGAATGATCATTTCCTGACTTAGGTCAGATTTAAAAATTCGCAAATAGTTTGGAAACAATCCATGGTCTCCACTTTATGATTAATCTGTCACCCAAAGCTGGTAAATCAACTAGATCGTCATTACAATTCCTAGACAGGGAATGTATTCGCAATTAAAATATTTCTTCGGTTTTCTAAATCGAAATTGGCAATCTGCAAAAATTGTTCTTAACGACGTTAACTATCCATTTTTTGCCCTAACACTTTGTTTAACCCATCAAACCGATGACTCGAAAGTGGGTTTTTGGTCATCTTTTAGACTGCATTCACATGATGGGTGACTGTGTGAATTTGAAAGATCTGAAGTTTGCAGTGCAACAGTACTGTACGCGGCCAAAGCGCTGACATCAGAAACGCTGTTTGTTTACGTATTGGATCGGTCGAAAAGCTAACATGTTGAACTTGAATATTCTTTTATAGACGGTGCTGAAAAGTCTTTGAGATGGCTCCATTTCTTCTAAGACAAATATTAATTCGTCAAGTTGTCCATGTAACTCATAACAATCTTCTCCAGAACCCGACATCTAGCCTTCGTCGGTCTAAACGATACTAAGCCATACTAAGCGTCCACGTTTCAGATGCGGTGTGATGACATATTAAACGCTCACTACATATTAGACTTAATGAAGCTATGGCCGTTCTGGCAAGTTGAATAATTCGTCGTACTTCTGGCTCGTAGTTACCCATGTTAGTTATTAACGAACCTAGGTAAGTAAATTGGTGTATGACCTGGCAGCCATGAACTATGTTTTATCGAGGTGGTTATCATGACTTCGATCTACAATCCTTAGTTTTGTTGGCGTTCATTTTAAGCTCAATCCTTTGACTAACAATTTAAGAGTGGTACCGTCTGCAAAACGCAAGTTCTTAAGTTTAGTACCACCGATCATTACACCATCGTGTTAGTCATGCCATACATATCAACAAAAGTGGCGATAGCACACAACCCTGTCTTACTCCTTTTACAATAGCTCTGTTCTCTACTTTTATCATAGTTTGGCTGGTGGTATATAATATTTTTAGTACGTGCATATGTGGACCAAGTGTTTTGGTACTCCCATCTCCAGTAATTAACAAAATAGAGATATAAAGGAGCGTAGTATTCACGTGTCTTTTCAAATAGTTGTCTTATATTTCGAATTTGATCACGGTGCCTCTTGCTTTTAAAAAGTTTACTTGTTCAGGTGCGATTTGCCATCAAAGATAATGTTCTAGTCTAAGTATAAAAATAATTTACTTGCTTGTAATATGAGCGATGACTCTGTAATGAGTCTGTAATGTAAGAGCGATGAGTCTGTAATTATTTGTGGTGTTTGTGGTGGTTGAGTTTATTGATAACTATCTCAACTTCCGCAATTAGGATATTAGGTTCTAGTTCGCCATTTGGAAAAACAGTGTCACTGAGATTAAAATTAATATCTACGTGATGTTATTGGAAGAAATATTGTGAAACGCTATCATTATATTTCTGCCGCGTTTCTAGCTCCGTAATAAGATCTGTACTCTACCTGAGTCTAATTGGCTACCTGAGTCTAGAACAGCCCTGGCTTTAGAAACAAATTTGCGAGTTTGTTTAATTTTCATGAAAATATCTCGTTTCAAGAGTTTGTATTTAAGTGCCCAATCTATCTATATAAATAAAACTAAATGTTAGATTGTTCAAAATCATAAATCTCTGAAAGTTCTTAAGGGTTGCTTTGAAATTTTGACACAACGTTGTATTCGAATGCATGCGTGTTTTTATATACACGGAAATACGGTAACACATACTCAGATAGGGTTTGAGTATGTGTTTCCGTATTCCCATATTTAGATCATATTCAGGCCATATATTCCTCATAATACGGGCATAGTTTTTAAACACAGGAATGTGGGAACACAGGAATACGAGAACACGGAATGCAGGAAAAATACATAAAACACATATTGGAACACGGGAATACGGGAACACATATTCAGACTATATTCAAACCATATAGTTGTAATAATACGTTAAATGGTTTTTGAATACGGAATGCGGGAACACCGGAATCTTCCTGCATTACTCGATAAAAGCGTTATCGTCAGAAATCCTTTGTGGATGATGTATTATATATTTGAATACAAATAGCCATATTTTAATATTTATTTGACGTGACAGTTTGGTGACAAATGTTTTATAAATAATACGTAATCTACAAAGTTTCATTATGATTTCTACAGTTGTTTCTCATGAGATTTTACAATAAAATAATTTTGACACTTTACTGTTAAGTATTTGTAATGCTGTTTGTGATATATTTTGAAGTAACATGTATTTATCTTCAAACATCTATCTTAAATTGTTAGACCTATAATTTACATCCATAAATTAAAATTTGATTAAAATCTATTCAATAGAAATTGATTAAAATCGATTTATTGGATTCAGGAACCCATAAAACCTGCTGAATTTAAACATTTTAGCTAAATTTGTTATTACAGTTTCATTAAATTTATTCATTATTTGATTTTTATGATACAATTATCGATGACAAATTTGTATTGTGTTTCAATCATATATTGTATTTATACTTTTCAATATTTTTTTTTTTCTACATTTTTATGAATTAATATTGTATTTTAGTATTTTTACAAGAAACTAAATGAAACCATTTTACTTAAAATTATTACAAATGGCATTAATTAAACAAAACGAGATTTTTATTTAAGATCTTTAATTATAGAGAAATTGTTGTATAAAAACCATATCATAGATTTGTATAATTATTATAAAAAAATTATGAATATTATTATATATAAACTAACAAATTTTTATTTTGGCCAACTTTGTTGCAGCCATTATTGTATAATTTTAATTTAATTTTTGTTTGTAAATAGAATCAGTGTGTATAGTATTATAATATTCAATTATCTTAATTAAATGATTAACAGAGATTATACATGAATCGATTTGATTTGTTTTATTTTAATCCTTATTTCACTAGATAGGCTGCTTATTTCCAATACTGACAAGGCCCAATCAACTGTCAATCATTCGTGATGCGTCCCGTTACAGAAACAGAAGCTGTAGAAGGATATTGTTGAAGTCATGTCCATATAAGCGAAATAAATTTCATAAATAATTGAAAGAACATAAATCTTGGAAATTTCAAGATCCCGACTTTTCGATAAAATAGCATAAATTATTCATACGTTTAAAACAATTTAAAATAAGGAAGAAAAAAAAAGAGAGAAGCAGCACTACGAAAAATATCTTCGCGTCCGGCAAATACTTTATATTCTCTACGTTTTTTCGTAATATGGTGGTTTCAATAATGTTAGAAAACCTAGAACTTTTGTGGTCTACACAGGGATTCCCAAACTACAGTTTTTTTATTACATAATAAGATATATAATCCGTAACATACAGAGTGAGTCTCAAGTGCTATAAAGGTCAAAATAACCGTAACTATGAAAGACAAAAAAAGTACATACTTACAAAACTTGTCGGGAAGGCATTCTAATAATATCTTGAATTCTTTGTATGTAAAAAAAACTATTTATTTTTATGATTTTTATATTCAAGAAGTTGAAATGCCAAAAAATTTTACGCACAGTATCTGGTACCTTGCAGATTACTTACGAAGCAATTAGTTTCATTGCACTGGGTTCAATAGGAGGCCACGTTGCCAACTGAACAATTTAAAAACTAAATCTCAAAAACTGTAACATGCAACATTCAAATATATTTTGTTGCATAGCCTGCATAATACTTTTTTTTTTAATTAAGAATATAAGATGCTACATCTTTTTAAGGAGAAGTATAATACTTTGTTAATAATTAAGTCAATTAATTATTTTAAAAATTGGATAGATCCTGTAAGGGTAGATCCGCATTTCTTGCATAGGTGAGAGCCCCAATCAGTACCCTCTGTTTTCACATCGCATGTGTTAATAAAAGCAAAACGATTAGCTCTGTGCACCACCTTGGCTATCGAACCAATTTGAATATCGTTTATATGCATATACGTAAGTATGACTCATTCAAAGTATTAGGAATTATAGCAATTAGGGATTTAAACAAGCATATAAGATGTTACTACCTTTGAGGAGAAGTACAAGCCTTTGCTAATAATAAAATTCGTTAATTATTTCTAAAACTACATACGCATGTTTTAGGAATTTCCAATTGGCTTAAAAAATCAAGGTAAGCGTAGATGCGCATTTCTAGAATAGCTGATAGCCTTCATCAGTACTTCATTTTATTTGAAACATTGTTTTCTCATATTAAAATAAAAAATTTAATATATATACACTGTGTCCACATTTCTATGCTCAACATTGGAATCTGGGTTATTAGAAGACATACAGCTACGGTTAAATGGGGAATGTTTTGCGGAATTCAATACTCGTGGCTAATCTCGTTTCAAATTAAGCCTAGCTTTTTTCGATTTTAAGATAATTTGAAAAACCCTCAATAACTCAATTACACATAATGCGACCTCTTCTAAAGTTTTACAATATTCGTACACTTTTATAAGACTAATTTTTTTACGCAGATATCTCTGATTGTCATTTGTTTTCAATTTATTAGTACTATCTTTTGTTTTTCATACGACAGCCATATTGGATCAGATAGTCTATAAAAAGACTTTTCCAACGATATATAACAAACCCCAAAAAAATTATTTATAGCGGTGATATTAACAAAAACATAAATAAATCTTTAATATAAAATTAGTAGGCTATGATACCAACATTTTGAAATGAAATATCAGTAAGAAACGGAAGCGAAAGATACGTGAAAAGTAATAATATAAAAAATCAAAGCAGTAAAAACAAAATAAAAGCCAAAAGTCAAAAATAAGTACTAAAAGCTCAGATTCATTTAAAGAAATTGTTCAGTATGACGACTATTCTGTTCCACACATTTTTGACACTTTATTCTAACAGACTGATCTCGGCGAAGTGTTTTTCCGTTTAATGATCTTAATACATCCAGCACTCTTTGAATTTCCAGAGTTTCTAGCGGTTCAAATTAAATACATCGTTTTTGTTGGTACCCCATAAATAGAAGTCAGGGCGGTATAGGGGGGGGGGGTAAGGTCGGCTGATCTCGAATGTCATTTTACTGGTCCGTTAGTTGAAAGCATCGTTTCATTAAAGTTTTCTCTCGAAAAATGTTGCACCTCGCGAGTATTTGGAGCCGGGCAACCACCCTGCTGGAAGCAAATAATTTTCTTTTAAATCATTATCGTATTTGGTTTTTTCCCAAAGTTTTGTGTACAGTGGACTTTGGAATTTTAGTTTCCCGAGCCACACCGCGAACTGATGAGCCAATACTTTGCTTGATTATTGCCAATACTTTGCAAAATATTATTTCGACGTGTTAGCTTCATAATTAGCTCGCTGGTGTTCGAAACTTCCAAACTTCAGTAAATTGCTAAGTATCTTTGTAAAAATTGTCGTGGTTGTATTCCCTCTGAAAAACGCTCATCGTAACTCGTAGAAGCATTGTCACAGTTTCTATTTGCTTTAAAATACACTTCTAACATCAACTTTTTCTTCATTTGAATATTTATGTGCCATTCTGAAAACGTAGTAGCATTAGTACTAAGCAATAATTAGGTACTTAGTAATAACTAGATGTACACAAAGTTTAAATTAATTAACTGTGGCATTAATTGTACATTATGTACATTATGTGACGACGATTTGACATTGAAGAAAATATAGACTACCTTAAATATCTTGGTGCCTATATAAGATAAGCCAATGAAACTCACATAGCACTAGATGTATTTCAGGGGTTTTTGTTGTAAAATCTACTAAACATATTTTGAGCAATATAACATTTTGTAACATAATATACACATTTTACTTTTATTGTTACAAAATGTAACACGTATATTTTTACTTTTATTTCTAGCACCGAGAAATGCCTTTAAAACAATAATACCGCGATAATTCAAACTTTCATAGATACAAATATTTTACGAAATCTTTAAGATGACGTTCTGTAACGTAGCACCTTACTGCAAAGATAAAAGTCTCTTTAGATTACGAATTAAATCAATTGAACAGATGAGATTTGGGAACCCTATTAATAGAAACGCATTTACTGCTTATCGAAATGCATGTTTTTGTCTACGTGTACTAATAACCAAGAGATATATTTTTATTACAATTATATTACATTGCGTAATATATAATGCTACCTCTGTTTAGTGTAGGTTGCATATGAAAATAAATAACAATTATTACTAGTATCCAATCTGTACCTATAAAGATTAAAAGCGTATACAATTATTATTACCGCTGGTAATTAACATGTACTTTCTATTGGAAGGTAAACAAACATGACTTCTTTATGGATTAATACAACACTATACCGTTTACTTAGATAAAGTAGGGATAAGTGAGTCACCTATGTAAGTACATTAATAAGCCATACGTACGCGTCACGCCGAATGCTTGTTAACAACATTGAGTGATACGTGCGTGCATGAAGCTGGGCTCCAGCTAGGCGTTATGACACATAATTTTTTATAATAATATTTAGAGTGGGAATAACGTATTGTGACAAAGTCCCTTCCGCGCTTCGTCATACCGAACCCGTTCCTAAAATCAGAACATGAAATCGAACTTTTACATTTTTTCTTTATTTTATATAAAAATGATTCTTGTGCACAGCATGTACGCTACAGAATGCTCTTTTCTCTAGTTAAAGTGTGTTTTCATGCCAAAAACTTTTTTGGTCCCGAGCAAATTTTGAACCCGGTCCCGCATATGTCTACACTGGCCCTGCTTGCATACATGCATTGTCTAATATTGTAACATTGTAGAACCGTAAGTAAGCGTTAAATTAAAAGATTAGTCATGAGATGCAATGATCAATAAATTAAGAAACCACCAATTACCTTTTGTAGTATACAATAAAACATATGACTTCCACCATTTGAAAGATAAGGTAGCGAAATCGACCACAAAATATAATATTTGAAAGTTAGATTAAGCTTACTTCTCAGATTCGTTCAATGTTTGGTTCTATTTGGTTCTAATATTTGGTTATACAAAATAGTTGAAAAGTTATGATCAATTTAAAATAAAAATCATTGCCAGTAAGTAACTATCATCATTCTTTTTGAAACGATGTACAGCATGAGGGGTCCAATATTAATACTTCGGAAAATATAGTCTACATCTTAAAAATCTACATCTGGTTTACATATCCAAACACGTAATGTTGAAACTCTCGAAAGTATCTGGTTTACTTGCTATTCACCAGAGAAATTATCATATGTAGAAATTGATTGAAAATAGTGATGTATTTACCAGTATATTTTTTGAGTGGAATTAGAAATAATTATTTCGCTATAAAAACTGAAGATTTAAAATATCTATTTTTTTACGTAAACAAACGCATCTAACTAAAATCTAAAAATAAAATGTATCAAATTACCAATTTCCTGATTTTTATTATTTTTATTATGATTTTTAACAAGCTAAACCCCACAGCGAAGCATGGCCGGGTTTCAGTCTGATATGAAATGAGCTTGAGTCTGATGTGAGTTCTGCCCGTATTCCCTCATTACGGCCGCGCCTTTGCCGCGTCCAGCGATATGGCCTAATTACCGCGGCCAGCGATATCGCCTAACAAAATTTCAAGAACATGTGTTCCCGTTTTCCCGTGTTCCCGCATTAAGTATATAAAAACACGCGCGTTTTCGAGTGTTCCTGTTTTTATGTGTTCCCGTATTCCCGTGTTCCCGTAGCTCCGTGTTCCCGCATTTTAAGCAAAAAACACGTATATAAAATTTACGTTCGATCAAATCCTGAAAATTTGACCGAAATCGGTTGAGCGGTTTAGAAGCCCATTAATAACATACAGACATCCTCTTTTATTATATTAAATTATTGGTGTGTACCGGTTGATGTACCGGTTTTTAGCGTTTCACATATATAACTTCACTCGTTTGATATTCAATTATTGTTAATTTTAAGGCTTAATTATTAATTATTGTTGTCAAAACATAAAATAATGACCTAAAACCCAGAGTTTCCCAATAAATTTCATGTTTTGAAAGTGATAGATAATCCGGGAACAATCTTTTATTATATTTTTCGGACGCTATCTAAAGGAGTAAAATATGCATCAAAATTTACATAATTTTACCTCCTTTACATTTTACATTACTTTAACTGGCTCTACAGACCATTAAGATCCTTGGCCGCCACTACAAGTTGATACCTCCAGTCGTCTCTTGACATTGCGTTCCTCCTCCAATTTTTTTAGTATTTGCATGTTAGGGCTGGGTGCGTTATGACCTTAAGTCAACTCGTTCTTTATGGATTCATGTATGGGGTCTATCATAAATAGTCGCACACTATTGCGTTTCATATATGTCAGGGTGTGCGACAGGTTCTTTTCTTGGCTCACGTTTTGAATTTTGGTAAGACTGCTGCGATGCTACAGGGATGCTACAGGGTAGGAAAATAATATGCAGGCATGTCGAAAAAATCTATTAAAAATATTGAAATGCAGTTAGCACTAAAGCTAATATGCTGACAATACACATCTGGGATACTCCCGCTTGGCAAAGCTAATATGCTGACAATACACATCTGGGATACTCCCGGACACTTATGTAAAGCATCTGAACACTTCTGGGACACATCTGGACACTTCTAGGACACATCTGGACACTTCTAGGGCACATCTGGATACTTCTAGGGCACATCTAGACCCTTTTGGAATATATCTGTACAATTCTGGTTATCATGATGTTTGAGGTCATGTTTTATTCTTCTTCTTATATTTATTTTACGTAGACCTTCTTTCGCCTTGGAAATACTGTGACCTATGTCCAGCGTTATGTTTCATCGGTACTAAATATTTTTGTAACTGGTATGCCTGCTGTCAAAAGCCGGTAATGTCAGGGATCTACATTACTACTGTTTATCGATGCGCACCAAGCGTTCAACACTAGATAGCCTATGCTCTATGTAATGGATATATTATATTTCTTAAATTGTATAATACACTTCTATAAAAATTTAGAAAAATATTTATAACTTAGTAAGTTATGTGTCCGACGTTGCCCGGGTTTTAAGGGGTTTGGGTGCTTTTTGCGAATGTTAGTACGGGAGAGACCATCACCGTCGCGATTTTTGTTGATGCCAATATAGTTTGACAATTATATTTCAAAAAGTTAAGGGTTGATTGTAAAGGGTGTTTTTAAAAAGGTTTAAAAGGGAATTTCAGGTTAGTTGTGTCGGGGAATCCACCATCGTCGTAAATTCTGGGATGCAAAAAGTGCTTTTGCCAATTTTGGTGTTGATTCCTTGAACGGCCTTGACGAAGTTGAGTAACAAATATTTGTCTTATATATTTATATAGCTAAAACATTATACGAAATATGCTCGCTATAACTTATAAGGCGTTCTTGGTCTTGTCCCGCAAAAACTTAGCAAAAGTTAAAATGGTATTTTTACCCGATCCGCGCATTATCGACAGACGAGACAACCAGGTAAAAATATTCGATCCTCGCATGATATGTTAAGGTTAAGTAGATCCTTTTAAAAATTTCTAAATATTTCTTTCATATGTTTATTCTCCATCAGTTAATGATACTAATATAGGCAATTGTTTAAGAAACAAATATATATAACAACTTATAAAATATTAATGAATAAAATATTGACAATAGGAAATTAGCTATAGGTAGTGTATTTTTAAAATTTAACTAGACACGATATTCTATTTTGCTGAGAGTCATGAATCAATCATGAACAATAAAACTACGCGAGCTATATTACAGCAACAAGAATAAAACAAACAAACAAACAAGAGACGAAAAGTGCTCGTGCCATTAATAAAACGCGAACGAAACGAGCGTTTTATGTAAAATACAAACACATTACTTATGCCGAACTAGCTCCATAAATTATTTGCTTTGAAATGAAATGATAAGAATCCCAAACCTCATGCTTTTTCTCATGTTATACCTGCTTGCAATAGTTTAGGACTACGTCAAATGCTGGATTATTACTAGTTAGTTTGAATATTATTCAACTTACGGTGTTTTATTATCGAATGTCACGGTGGGTTTTCCGTTTGACACGAATTTGACTGCTTCGGAACAATAACTTATTCCAAAATAAATATCTACAAAGGTCTATCAGAAATCAAAGTTTTTATTTATTCCAAAAAATAGTTACACTTATGTTTGAGTAATTATCACTCTTCTTGATAAACAACTCTTCTTGAGTAATTATCACTCTTCTTGTTTAAACATTGTTTTTAAAAAACATTGTTTAAACTACCTATCATAATAATAATATCCTCATAGTAATAGGTATCTTAAATGAAGCCAAAAGAATAAAACCAAAATAGTTGAGCAAAAACAAATAAGAAAGAAGAAAAATTGCGTTCAAAGCAAGTAGATAAAAGAACTTTAACAAAAATTGGTACATAGCCAATATTTCAGAAATTTTAACAGTCCATCAGAAGATGAACAAGCATCAGTAGTTTAGCAAAATCATTATATTAAATATATTTTAAAAATTTAAAATTTTCAAAAATCTCGATATTTAGTTTTCAAAAATCTCGAAATTTTTAAAACAATTTTCTAAATTGAAAAATCATTAAATTAAAAATATTTTACAAATTTCGAAATATTTAGTTTTCAAAAATCATTAAATTAAAAATATTTTAAAAATTTCAAATTTTCAAAAATCTCGAAATTTTTAGTTTTCAAAAATCTCGAAATTTTTTTAAAAAATTTCAAAATTGAATAATCATTAAATTTAAAATATTTAAAAAATTTTAAATTTTCAAAAATCTCGAAATTAAAAAAAAAATTCAAAATTGAAAAAGTCGCTAAATAAGAATGTGGATCAAAAGCATAAACAGATATTTAGGCTATATAGTAACAGGCCAGGAACAAGCATTAAGTACGCGATATGATCTGAAAAAAATTCTGAAATTGTAAAAATGAAGTACAGAATGGTAATGTTAGAAGAGTATGTCCAGCCTTTTAGTATCTAGCCTTTTAGTTTCTGAATGCAGAATACTCTCTTCGTTGGACTAAACTAATGGGTACAATAAAGTAGCCAACTAATTAGCTACACGGAAAAGCGGGGGTAACAATAATGTGTTACAGGTAACAATAATGTCAGCTATGGTGATCATAAAAGATAGATATTCGAGATAACAAACCAGAAATAATAATACTGAACAATCTCAAAGAAAACGTCTATCTCAAAGAAAATGAGAAAACAAGTAAATACGAATTGAAATTGATATAACGATTATATGTACACATTAAAAAGAGAACTAGAAGGATATGCAGATTTGTACTGGAAAACATAAAATTTTATGAAATTCAAAAAATAACGCTATAGGGAATCATATTTTAGAAAAATACAATAATGAGTCACTTTTAGTTATTCCTTTGATTTGATTTTAATCAGAAAAGCCGCTGAATGGTAGGGAAAATATGTATTAATAAACGTAAATAATAATAATGTCTTTATCTCTTCAAATTGAAATAAGGCAGTCGAATAGCAATTTGGCGTATGCATTTTTAATTAATTAATACAAAGAATTCCATCTCCAAAACAATTTTAATTCAAAAAATCTATGATTTAAGAAATGGTAGCGCTATGCGGACTTAGAAGCCATTAAGCTTCCTTATTCAAACGACAATTTCAAAGAATAGTTTTAATAATTTAATAAAGTTAACCTGGAGTGATGTAAAAACTACATTTAACATTACATTTAATGTTTAGTCCAGAGCACTGAAACATTCTTTGCATCCAGCCTCCCCGGGTTATAATTGTACAGGATGGCACGGAGCCACTGACATTTTTCAATTACTCATATATTATATATGGAAGCAGGGAAAAAATAAGTAAAAGTGTCTATAATACGAGCATATATATCTTTTATTTACCACCAATTACAAAGTTATTTTTTTAAAACTATATCAGAAGGATGGCCTTAGTTCACATCAATGCATTGTTGCAAATGTTTCTTAAAATTGTCGTACACGCGCCTCCGTAGGTCCTCATCAATTAAGGGAGACGACTATCATTTCTTTTTAAGTTTAATCCCTTATGTAACTGGGTTGGATGATCTAGAAAAACTGAAACTTCGCACTGAAATGCGTGTTTGAGGCCGTCATGGAGCATGAATTAAAGGAACCGCAAAGCTAATATTCCCCCGCACAACAGTGTACACGAGTCTTCAAACCATAGTAATTTTTTAGATTTTCGCCATCCAGAAAATATCAGCCAACTGAACCCTACGATTTTACTAATATTTCTGACTTTAGTTAGTTGCAAATAAATTCTTTATAACAAAATTCAGAATCTAATAGAAGACTAATTGTTTCCGGTGTATATACTGTACATAACCATTAATGATAATTATTATTAATCACTACATTTTTTTCTAAAACATGCACATTTTGTTTTTGTAAAAATTTTGATTTCATAAATTACATTTAATTTGTCGTTTATCTTACTTTGATTGTAAATTCAAATAATCCGTTATCATAATCTAAAACAATTTTATTTCCGAATTTAATGAAAATTTTTAATTTCGGAATTTTATTGAGAAGCACTTTTTGTTTTTGGAGCTAGCAGAGTCCAAAAAAGTATTTTGAAAAATGACTGTGCTTGTATATAGAGCATAACTTGATAATATTAAATAAAACAAATGATAAATATTTTGAAAATTTAGAATATTTAGTAACATACCTCAGTAATACAACTAATTTCTCTTCTCGCATAACTTGCTGTTGAAGACCTAGCATTGTCTTCGTTAAACAATGGCCTATTTTCTGGAGTATGTAATCGAATGTATTGACATTCTTGTATATTCATAAAACCGTGTTTCATCATTTCTTAAATTTCTAAACAAATGATGGCCCTCTCCATAAATCTGTTTACTCCTGTTTATGGGGTGAATGCCGTATATCCTTTTGGTTTTAAATAAAACACGTTTCGAGGGTTCGGGCGCGCCCAACCTGAAAATGCCGACCACTAGTAAACACAGTTGTTTGTACGCTACAAGGAGCTGTAAGGTTACAAATTTTTAATAGTTTACACAATTCAAAATTGCGACTTTTGTACCAAGCGCGCTCAAATTTTCTAGGGACCACCAGATAATAAAAACTATACGCTTGCGTACCAGAAAAATGTTCACATCAATATGATAGGGCAGCTTGTATATAATGAATGCGTTTCTTCCCATTATTTCTAAAAAGAGTCAAAATGCAATTCAACCCTATTTTTTATAGTGTCATCGGCTGAACAGGCTTAAGGGAAAAAGAGGCAAATGAATAAAACAATTAAATAATTAAACGACGATTAATTAATTCTATGAGATCTATATGTCCGATTTTCCTTTCTGATACCTTCGCTCAGGTAAAGAGATGTTGGAAATATATAAGCACCTGCAGAATAAGATATTAATGCCCAAATGCATCAAAATAGTTTATGTATTTCCCAGCAGGTGCGTCTATTTCGACGCAAGTGTTTTAAACATTTATTCACACATATACGCTGACCTAAATAAAGTTATATATCTATTAATATTGTAATTGCGAATTATGGAGTCATATTCCTCTTATCTCTTAATAGCTTCCTATGTTCAACCGAAAAATTTTATGGCCTTTAACTAAAAAATCGTTACTATTTTTGAGCTCTGAGCCATGTAAAACTACCCACCACTATTTACAAATACATATGGACTTTATTATCATAGAATTCGGACATATGGACATCAAGAATTCGATATAAAAGCTTTACGCAGCCTAAACCATCATCGAGATGTAGGTTTAAAGTTGTGTTCTATACTACTGGACGAGCAAATTCGCGCATTTTGTGGGCATAATTTACAATGAACAACCGTATCTACCTCTTGCATGTCGAGCATATTTACAGTCTTAAGTACGGTTCGCTCAAAGTAGCGTGATAGTTAAGAATAACTTAACCAATTCAAATCAAAATCGTCAAGAAACATCTATATTTCAAAAACCAAGACACAACACATATGCAGACCCTTTCGATTTTCTTATCATTCATTTTGCATGTTGATAGATAGATAGATAAAACCTTTATTGGCATACAAAATAAAACAATAATTCTTACAAAACAATAAACGATACACAATACAAAAATTATACAAATCTTAACATTAAAGCTCATTGGCAGAAGGCAAGGCTTTTATTTATCTCT
>WYDF02096524.1:0-10748 GCA_009867245.2 Adranes taylori | reverse complement strand
GAACAGGGAAAACTGGAAAAATATGAGAGAGGCCTATATCCAAAGGATAGAAAACGGCTAGAAGAAGAAGAAGAAGATACTAATATTAGATGTACACTACGTGTTCATGTAGTTACAAACATTTGTTGACCAATCGCGTCACGAGCGCGCGCGACAAAATACAAGGTATATAGTTAACTCCCTGTGGGATAAAACTATACTCCCTGTTAGCAATGGACTGGATGGTGAGAGATGGTATTGTTTCAGGAGTTTAGGATTTTCCATCCTCTTAGCCTGGAATTGGTTTCGAGTGGTTATGTTCAAAATTGGTGCAGATAACTTGCAGGAGGAATGTTATGCTACAGCATTCGCTTTACAGCCAAGGGAAACCCGCAAAATCTTGGCCACAGCATGATTAAAGATAGCTTGTTTCAGAATTGACTAGGTTAGGTGATTGGTTTGGTTTTGGTTTTGGTTTTTAGTTTCAAGTGTACCTTTGCTGCTGCTTGCACCGGAGTGCAAGCGATATTCAGTTGACTTGCTAATGGTGGTAATGGGAATGAATGTTAGTGGATTTGGTTTAGTCTTTGTTTCCTTTTTTCATTTTTAAAAGTTTTTTTGTTTTTTTTTTATTTTTTTGTATTTTTATATTTTTCTCTCAATGTTAAGTTAATGCCCTTTAACGAAAGGATAGCGGAATAGTATGGACGATTTCCTGGAGGTCTTCGGGAGGCTCTTCATATCTCATTCATTCTTTTCAATACCGCTTTTAAACCGTTCTCATTCATGCATTCCTAAATGGCACACCTCTGCACAAATATTTGTTTTCATTTGTTTCATTTCCCTTACCTAGTTCCTCAACACTAAAATATCTTCGCAGTTTTTACATATTCCCTTCCTTATATCCCTGTTCTCCCTTTTAGAGAGGTCAGAGATATTTCTTTTATCCCGTTCCTCCCGTTTTCGATACCCATTCTGTTCTTAAATTTCCCCATTTGCTCAAACTATATGGATCTTATTCCTTTGTCCTTCAACTCCTTAATGGATTACAAATATTATTATAAAAGATGGTAGAGCAAAGTAATTTCATTTATCTAATTTTAACTGTGGGAATAGTTAGATTAAATAAAACTCCACTGTAATATTTATTTAAGGGTAATATGAATCACTCGTCGTGATTTCAGTTTATTGAATATTAGACCCTTGCCTATTTAAAACTGTGGAGCAGCCTTAGAGAAGCAAGTCCGGTCCCGTACACAAATAAAGTACCCAAATAAGTACCCAAAATAGTAGTACCCAAAATAAGGTACCCAAAATAATAATAAAACCACTGGTCTGTTTTAATAATCTTTTCACAAATTAATTATTTATTATTCAGACAATATTAATTAGAGGATCGACAAATGAACAAGTTGAGTAAAAGTTCAGTTCTATTAAACTAAATGCTGACAGGAAATAAATATATTTATTCTCATATTAGCGGAAAGTTGAACTGTATTGATGTCAGCATTTAATTTAATAGAATAAATTTGAACCAATATTTCTTTTACTCAACATTTTCATTTGTCGATCCTCTTATAATTATTGTCTGAATAATAAATAATTAATTTGTGAAAATAGATTATGAAAACTGACCAGTGGTTTTATTATTATTTTGTGTACTTTATTTGTGTACATGACTCGGGACCGGACTTGCTTCTCTAAAGCTGCTCCAAAGTTTTAAATAGACATACTTCCAATACTCCGTTTTTATAGCATTCCTCTCTTCCATATCTTCCATTCCTCTCCTAATTTTGTATATTCTGCTCTATTTAAAACTCTTTCTCTTTCTTTTCGTAAAGCTTCTCTTACTTTCTTTTTCAAGAACTCACACTTTTCACTGTACATACCTTTTCCAACATTCTTTATTTTACCCCCTGTCCCGTTGTTTCCATACTCTTTGTTTACTTTCATTTCTCTTTCCATAGCATCTATATCCAATCTATATCCGCGAGCTTACTTTTATATATTTCTTTATTTCCTACATATATCTCACATCCCTCATTTACCCACTGTATTACACTACGTTTCATGAGCTTAATCACATTTTAACGTGATAAGTGTATGAAAATTTAATGCATATATTTTCGCGTTTATCTTTTAGTTGCTAATGACACCACTCGTTATTTTGTAAAAACTATTAAATTTAGCATAGACAAGCTTAATTTATTTAAAATTGTATATAAGAATTTATGACCGGAATTTTAATATAAATATTTCTAGTACATATTTCATTCTGTATTACTATGCCGAAATATATTTTTCCTTCGATGATCGTGTCAAACCAAGTAGAAAGAAAATAAAATAAAAATCTTTAAATAAAATTTTCCCGTTTCATTTTTTCTTATTATTTGCACTGATTCGCGTAATTGTCTGACAACAAGATACTTCTTACATTCTGAGAATAACATAATATCATATTTCGAATACTTTGGTTTCTATAGAGACTCATTTTTATTCTTATATCATTTTGTTTGACGCAACGAAAAAAATAACTTTGAAAGTGTATACGTGAATAGATCTAGTTCTAACTTCACATATAATAACGTTCAACAAAGCATACGCATACGTTCTTTGCTATATACAGGATGATTCATTAGAGCTAGTAAATTTCTTAATCCATTACTATTGCCACGTATGGAAAAATGGGTTGAATTAAATGTGAATGGCTAGAAGGAGGTTACTCTTAGGTTCATAAATTATATTTCAATAAATTTAAAATTATATTATATTTAAATAGTTCGTAGATGTTTTGAGAATTCTAATCACACGTGTTCAACAGCGACTGCATCTTCATCCGGTTCGTCATCGTATGATTTTACGCAGTAGAATCGTGGTCCCCTATTCAGGAACCAGAGGTTGATTATAGAAGAAATTCAGAGCCATCTGCTCAAATAGCGGATTGTTACCAGGTATACAGGTCGGAATAGGAAGTTAAGTTGTCCTAATAATATGTAATATTGTGGAGCAATACTGGTGGTCGTTAGTAGGCAGATGTATAATTGTTGATTTGAGGCTATTGAAATTTTTTTAGAAAGAGAGTTGGCTATTTATAGATCCTGCGTTTAGAAAAGCACTTAATTAGATCTAGATTAATACGCTTATGTAGTTGCCTGATGTTAGAATCTTGATTCCTTTTAAAATTGTGTTCAGAATGTACATATCTGGTCAACTGTGTTACGCACCAAAAATTTTTCGGAAGTGAGATTAGTTACAATCTCAAGATGTAGAGCTTTAGGGGCAAAAAAAATAAACAGACATATCCAGCATTTGGTAGGTTTAGTACTTCGACCATTGCGGTCTTTCAGAAGTGAACTGGCATGATCTACTTCAATGATCTGAATGTAAAGGGCTCGGTTACACGTTCTTTGGGTAGGTTACCCATTAACGACATGACGCTTCGAATTAAGCTAGCAGATAAGGCAATTAATCATGAATTGCGTAACGAGCAGGATTCCTGAAAAAGGCCAGAATTTTTACCTGACAGAAGAGAGTGTTTGTTGTGGACCGGCATGATGCAATTTAAGATGTTCATGAGTAAACACAAGTTTAGTAAAATTAGGTTTATTTGAATGCAAGAGTATAGGATGTCTAGAGTTAAAAGAGGATTCTACATTTCTTAGTTTACCACCAGCACACAGAATGCCCTTATCGTCCAGAAAGAGACGTCCAGAAAGAGACTTAAAAGCTAGAATGCTGCTGTCGTTGTAGAGGTTGATTAGTGGACAAGCCATTAATTTCACGTTGAAATGCAGATGCTTGAACGATAATAATAGTTGAAGCTAGATTAACATCTTCCACAGTAAAATTATAGAATTCTCATCTTTTAGGATTGTGTTCATTTCGTAAGAAACGCAAAACGAATGCTATAGTTATCTGTATTTGTGGAAGCTAGAAAACCTTTCATATTCAATTAACGGAATATGTGCTTGAATAAGAAGTGGCAAGGTTTTAGTCTCCGGAATGTTTGTGTTTATTTCATAATTCTGGTGAGTCCAAGGAATATTGGACTGAAAAAAGGAAGGACCATTCCACCACAAATCACAGGTTGCGAGGTCAGTTGGACTTATGCTTCTAGATATAATATCTGCTGGATTCTTTTCTGATCACACGTGCTGCCAAATTGATGGATGGAAGAACGAAATTATCTCTGACACCAGGTTGGTAACGAATGGTTTGAAAAGAAATCTTTAACCAACTTAAGACGAGTGTTGAATTACTCCAAAGAATGGAATCAATGAATAAGTACAAGGCAGATTTGACCCTATGTGTAAGGTCTGCTGAAAGTAAAGCTAAACAGAGTTCTAAGCGAGGTATAGTCTGAACCTTGAGAGACGCAATCCTTGATTTGATTATAATAAGTCGCACTAAAACGTCGCCATTGCAGTTAGTACTACGTGGCTAGAAGCAGACAACGTGCGCATTTTGCGAACTGTCTGGAAAACCGTGCATTTCTAGAAAAATTGGATCATCGCATACAATCCTCCATGGTATTGTAATGTCATTTACAGCAGGTACGAGACATACACCAAGTAGTCCTAATGGGCCAAAGATTCGTATGATGGCTGAAAGTATGAATCTCTTGGAAATGTTATTTGTTACCCTGTATGCGGAAATGTCTAGGGTATGTATACGAGAAATGTATACGTTACCATGTATACAGTATAATACAAGTGATGAGAGTCAGATGACCATGCAATTCCCAATGTTTTAGAATTATCGTTGGAACAAATTGTGAGGCTTCAGATAGTTTCGTCTGGAGCCATGTTGCGTAAGATAGCATGGTTGGTAGACATCCATTTACGCAGGTGAAACAACCTTGCTTTAGTATTATACTTAGTGATGTACACAATGAAATAGCTTGTTCTAAATCGTCACAACCGCTGAGCAAATCATCAACGTAAAATGAGTTGTGAAATATCTGGAAATTGTTCCTTAGCTGATAAATACATCGTGTTGCTAAAAATGGAGCATTAGCTGTGGCATACGTGGTGTTATTACAGTTTACAGTAGTCTCCTTACTGTTTTATTCACTAGAGTGGATAACTCTAACTTGCGTTAATTCGGGGTTAGTTTAGTCACTCCGCGAACATAGCATTTGCGTTAATCGGGGTGTTCGTGACCTATAATGGATTCCTAAGATTTCTACCTTATCTGTTATACATATCGTGCATGTAGATCTACCCCCTCCTTCCCGATTATATTGTTGGCTGTTTGTACATGCTTTCCACATTATTACTGTTTTATTATTTTATCACCGCATATTTAAATTGCTTTACATGCACCGCTTGTATTATGTTTTGTAATTATTGTTACACATTTGTACTGTTTTATTTGTACCGCTTAAATATTTTTTTGTTTATAATAGAATCGCTACTGTTTATTTGCTAACCGGCATTGTTGCGTCATTAATTTAATTTGACATTTATTCAATTGTTTATTATTGACATTTACATAATTGTGCATATCTATTCTTTCTTTGTTTATAAGACCAATAGACGTTATTTTGTTAAATCGTTAATGCTGTTTCATTAATTAACAGTTAGAATCTTTCTCGGTCACGTACTCGTAACTACCCATGCCCTGAGCCCACTGAGGACCGGTGGAACAACAAGAGCTGGTCCAACGTGCGGTCTCACGTTAAACTGACCTGGCGCCCGACAATTCATATTTCCGAACGTTGTTATATTTTGTAATAATTGAGATATTTGTTTGCGCCATCTAGGACTATCCGTTAACAGCGTCGCGAGCTAGAGTATGTCACAACTTGATTGCTAAGTCTTTTTTCGTTCTGCTTAACATTTCGATTGCTAATATGGTTCAATGATGCCTTATTTCACCTACTTTTCATTTATGGTGCTGTAATGCTGATAACAACAATTTATAATAATCAAGAAGGTGCTGCTGATCCCTTATAATTATGGGTGAAATGGCTACATACATCTTGAACTAGCCGCTTTTTAAGATATTTGTTGTAATTATGAATTGTTTCTTCTTGGTATTACTTACCTATTATTTCAAATGAGCTGTTTGTTTTTTTGAAAAATATAATATGTTTAGAATATTTTTTGCTTTTGTAGTAAATAAAAATGTTGAGAAATCAATTCTCTATATCCTTTTGAGTTGGGGACACTTAATAACTCGCACTCTTTGTGTATATTTTGGATCTAAGATTAGTCATTAGCATATGAGTTTCTATGAATAAAACACCTTTGTATATATGTTTTGGATGAGTCTACATATCTATAAAAACTTATTCATGATGGATAATATAAGCAACAAAATTCGTATAAGGAATCTGTGAAGTGGAGAAAATCTTTTTTCATATGATGAATATTCTACGTGCAAATTGTCATCGTTTCCAATTAGTTTGTTATAAAGATTGAACATTAGATACTCGCAAATAGTATAAATACTTCAAGTAATGACATGCGATAAAATATTTAGCGGTGTAAGTAAGATTTAGACTGTCATTGGGACAACTATCATAGATCCGTTTTATGATCAAAATATAGAAATAAGTATTAGCTATTGATTATCCCTATGCTAATTAATCAAATCTTAAATAAATGCATTTAACTAGAGTTATGCATGAAACCAAGTACATCGACCGAGGTCACCGAATACAGTGGGAGAATACACAGGTGTTCAAGGCGAACGTGTTAATTAGGTACGAATTAATCATGACCGAAAATATGCATATTGATGTCTAGATAGACAAATTGAAGGGAATAAAAACGTCATACAACGCACTTGAAGGAACACTGATACTTGGCGTCTGCCGCCGAAGACTATGACCGGTATTCCAGTGAAAATAATAATTATTAATTCGGATTACGGTGCGTCATAAGATCACTGTGCTAGAAGATCAGTATGTAATAAGATCACTGTGCGTCGATTATAAAAATAAATTATAATTTTAGTTTGTGATGGTACAGCTGCTGTAATGTAAGTACTCTAAATCTATAATTCTGTTAGGGTTCAGTTTGTTGATCAGTTCAGTTTGTTGACCCCATTATTTTTATTGGATTGTTATTGCATAATGTCTGAACATGATTAACATTTTTTTATTATTATTTTGCGTTGCGATATTTATCTGCATGAACGAATATTTTATTTGATTGTCTGGATGCATATCTGAACTTACCAATACATTTATTAAAGTTAAACGACTGTTTCATTTTGCTGCCTGAATTATAGAGACTATCGGCTGTCGTTTAGGGTTGGCGTTACCTTGAATTAATTAGCCCCAGGAGGCATGATTAAATCTGAACGCTACGCCCACCTTAGCAGTAGTACAGTCTAGTGTTTTACTTTAATTCTATTAAAACCAAGTGCATTTTTCTATGATTAATAAACGATCGTAGTACCTCTAAGGTGAGAGCATGAATGCTATGCTAACCTATTCAAATCTTCCCCTCTCACCACGTCACGTCGGAGAGTAATGCTCTCGTCCAAAATAGAAAGTGACAATATATTCTCCTTTAACAATTTTGATTAACCAGGCAATGTTGGAAGCATTGCTTCCGCTCTCTTTGTGCTATGTACAAAAATGTCATCTTTTACGTAAATGATGAAATGAAAATGTTCAGACATCGTGACTTCATAAATCATACATATACTATTTAAATTATTTGACCGGCCCTGGCAGCGCTGTCAGTAGAAAAAACTATCCAAGGAATGAAATTGAAATATTCCTTTCCATTCTTCGGAAAGAAACAAATGAAATTGATAATATTGTATTTATCAAAAGCCTCACGCAAACTTATTTTTATATCCTCTTCGAAGAATTGTGTAAATGTTGCGAGAGCATAATTTTTTTTATGTTTCTTGCGTTAAGTGTACAGGACAATTGTTTACGCTCAGTTAAAATTGGATTCTTTAAGTAAATGCTTACTTTTCCAAATGGAACATTATATGACTTTCTTACACTTTCACAAATATTACTTTTTATTACAGAAAAGGTTATGTAATTTTGTTTTATCATTAAATTCATCTAATAATTGTTAAAGGTACAGTATATGCTCAATTAAGTTAACAGTGTAAGCAACGTCCAACTATACAAGATAAAAAGAAAATAAAAAATGTTTTATTCATTTTTTTATTAATTTCATTAAATTCAAAACTAATATCTAGCTATTTAACTATCTAGAAATATTTCGTCAATTATATCAAAACCATATGTAAATAAAAAAATTGGATAAGGTACAATGCTATTAACCTACTAGTTAATAGCATTGTATGTTATATAGCCGTGACATTTAATATTAGGTTTCAATAACATTAATAATAATTATTTCAAGATCAAAGCATACGTATTGATGAACTATTTACAAATACCACATTTATCGTGACCAACATGTTTTAAGATTTTTCTTCTAAACTTAAAACTTTTTTTTTGTTTTTAATTTAAATTTTCTACGTGATATTTATTGTAAATTTATTCAATTGTTGAATTTTTAAATTATATTTGAGTCTTATAATAAACGTTGTTTTTGTTCCACTTAACTTCGTTACAATGCTATATTCTAGCTATGGTAGAATATATTAATTTTATTAGGTTTTAGATATGAAGTGAACAAAACGAACATTTCGCTTATGAAATAGATAACATTTAAATATATTTAATAAAAAAATTAGTACATGGTATCGTTACACTCTAGATATTAGATATAGAATCTTCTTAAAAATAAAACATTGTACGTATATATACAACATTAAACCGCACCAAATTAAGGGTCATTAGCATTGAGCGTTCATTCACTTAAACCTAAGAATGTTCACATATGACGTTGAATACATATTGTTATTAACACCATTAGTCATTATGCCTTGAAATCACACGTAATGTTTATATATTCGACACAAAATACATTATCAAAATATCAATTAATAGAGGAGTAATGAATTTACTCGTATCAGGACTGCACATTATCAACTTAATTTACACGTAGTAACTGTGTAAATTAAGTTGATACTACTAAACTACTGACTTTTTCTTCGCGTTAACTACTGACTTGCGCTCGATTTTGTGGAGGTAACGTCCAATGTTTCTGAACGATTCATCTCGCACCTTGTATGATAATGTTCGATAGCATGATTTTGTTGTTTTAAAAGTTTTATAATGTATTGTGCAAAACAGGATATCCTTATTCAGAATCGCGAGATATATGACAATTACTTTGTCAATTGCTACACCTCTCGTTAGCGTCTAAAGGAAAAAAATATTTTCAGCCCCGTGGTGTGTATATTTTAAACCTCTTCAGACTAGGAAAATGACTTCATATCAATTCTGTCAAATGCCTTCATAACACAGTTTCAGGTTCACTTGCAGAAGCGTATGCGTAAGGTGCTTCAGTTGCCAACATAATGAATGGGTTTACAAAATGTGAAGTATGGCCTTTAAATAAAAATGTATTTGACGGTTGCAATTAACACCATTCATAATTTTGAATCTTCATAAGAGATTCATGATGTTCGTGACTCACTTAAAACAAGAAAATAGTAGTAAATGGAACTGGCCGATTCTAGACCCACACAAACGCGAACACTTTCACATGTTCGCGAACATCTCGCGACATATGTTTTTATATGCAAAACTGCTCACATGAACCTCAAGATGTTCGCGAACACTTCAAAACGCGAGCACGAACAAACATCTCACGATATCTCATCATTACTAGATTCAAAATTCAAGAAGAAGATGACATTGGGGTCTATCATAAATAGTTTGGGTGTTTGAGCGATGTCAAAAAAATCCAATATGGCGGACGACATAGCATTTCCAATTGTCTTTAAATGGGCGGGAAATTTGAATTTAAACATTTATAAATATAAAAATTTGTTTCTAAAATTTGAATTTTTAAATTTGTACTTCACATATTTGTACCTGTTTAGACACAAAAATTTAGAGAATGTATCTCTACTTTAAGAATAAAGATAACTGACCTTTCTCTAAAATTAAAAACCAAGAATGTTATCTAAAAAAAAAAAAGTTGAAAAGTAAAAAGTCAATAAAGGTTACCTAATGCTTTAGTTGCGTCGTCTTCGAAGTTTCCGATAAAATTTCAAAATAAAAAAACATTTATTTATTTTGTTTGTTATTTATTTAGTTTCATGTATAAAACGCAAACCTATGATCAAGTAGAAAACTGGTCTTTATTTACTACTGCAATATAACAAATCAGTTTTCATGGCGAAAGTCTCGGTAAAGCTTTTATTCGAAGTTTTATTGTTGTTTACTAAAATACAAAAGTGAAGCCGTTGAAAAGTGCTGCGTGCTTTGTTTCTTATTTTGATATGGTTTTATATACATTATTAGGACTGACAGGATAAACTATTCTTATTCTGTTTTATTGCCATTTTATGCGCTCGTATCGTAAATAACAATTAAAGTTAAAGAAGCCACTATGTTTCGTATAAAATTAAGTTTAACTAGTTACTACATAATTGTAACTGGCACGTTAATATTTATGTCATGTGACACTAATATTATCAAGGTATATCAAGTATTTACCTATGCGAACTAGAGGTCTGCACATAGCTGACTATAGTCCGTTAAACTCAGCAGAGCAATAATTGGAGGTTTCGTCTTATCGATGAAAATATCAAATAAGTATATTTTGATAGAAATACATCTTTGTAGTAAAGGTATAGTTAGGTCCTATTCGCTCCTAGGTGGGGCATAGGGCTTCCACAAGAGATCTCCACCGAACTCGATTTTCAGCAAT
>WYDF02096513.1:0-10748 GCA_009867245.2 Adranes taylori | reverse complement strand
TTGCAATTATTAATTATTATGGTGTTTTTTTATTATCCAGATTTTATCGGTTGTAATAACAGTTACAAAATAATGGTTTTAAAGTTTGCCATAAAATATACTTGTTTATGTGGCCCCATTTTTTTTGGTAAAATTTTATATGGCCCAAAGGGTCAAACAGGTTGGACACCCCTGGAATACAGACAAGCTCTAAAATGTACAAAAATAAAAGCATATGAAAATTATATCTCACAATCTACCAATCCTATTAGAACAATATGGAAAATAATTAATAGTCGTAAGTCACAAAAAAACCTAGTTTCTACTGAAAAATTTGTAAATGCGCCAAACTTGATATCGACAATGATTGGAAACAACTGTCAAAATCCACAAAAATGGGTTAGTGCACATATACCTGACAACCAGTGATGAATCCAAGCAGGTATCGGTGGGACCCCCCCCTGCCCCGGGGGTTATAAAATGTATCCCCCCCCCGGAGTTAATCTATGAAATGTAGTTTATGTGTGGCCCGACATTAGAAAACCCTCCTAGGCTATAAATCTATGTAAAACATTATTGTAGTCATTTCCAAGTGCAAGATGTTGATGAACTTGATAGTAGATTTTTACATTAAATTCAAACAGTAATTAACAAAATTCTATAACATCAAGGTCAAGTATATAAATATACCCCATTCACTAGTGTCTGCCGAATCCTTCGTTCTCCCATCACTCACTTCTTATTTTCGTTCACTCATATCGATAATTCATAACCCTTCCTTGACAACTACTTCGTTAATGGAAGATTAAGAAGGTCTACGTCAGAGGAGGTGGTCAAACAACCATCCACGCAACTGGAGAACAGAGATGGCAGAGATCCAACATAAGGGTAACGCGAAGAGAGCACCATCGATGCCAGTTTCATTATTCCACGTTAGCGAATAGACCTTACATTGCTACAACAAATACATTCATTTCCTACGCCATAAAGTGTTATTATATTCAACAATTTATTTCATCATCTTCGTCACATGGACTGGATCCGACCACAGTATCTGCATTAGAACTTCAGAACTGAATACTGTCGCTTAACAAAAACTCAAAATGGACTAAAAAATTGATCTAGATATTTAGCTAGTGTATTGTATAATAAATTACCACAACCTAATAGAAACTTGAGAAGTCTAGATTCAAAATTTTAGTATAAGATTTACTAATTAAAGAAGCATTTTACAGTTATGAGGAATATTTAAATAAATGTATCAATGATGAAGTAATCTGAGCATAGAACATTTTTTGTAACTTTAATTTTTTTAAACATTTTTGTAACTTATTTAACTTTAATTATTTTTCTTTTTATAATTAACGTTAACATGTATTTAATTTTTGTTTTTCTCCTTTGTATACACATTGTGTAAAAATATACGTCTATCCTATCTATCTATCTTCTTTTAATATTATACTTTCTTCACTACGTTTATTTTTAGGAATACTCAATTACGTTTTATTATTATAATCGTATTTCTAACAAAATTTATTATTTATATATATATATACTTTTCTTATAGCTAGTTACTTTACCTGTATGCCCTGAATCACCTAAATACCTGTTGGTTGGTAAAGGTAAAGAAATCGAAGCTCAACGAGCTCTGACATGGTTGCGTGGTGGCGATTCCGTGCAAGATGAAATGGATGAGATGAGAGCCGAATATGAAACAAGCAAATTAGAACCGAAAGTTACCATTCGGGAATTGATTACGAATAGCGCATTGAGAATACCGTTGATTATTTCTGTAGTATTGATGTTAGCACAACAATTGAGTGGTATAAATGCAGTAAGTTAATTATTATATCACAACTTTTACTTTTAAACGTTAACCGTATAAGTTCTATGTAATTCACTTATTCTTTATTCAAGCTTAAAAGATAAGCAATTAAACTCAACACAGATATGGTTTTTTGTTTTGTTTTACGTAGGAAGTGGAGAATCTTCAAAAGAGGAAGGATGCCCGGTGCATCCAACAACTGTGGGATTTTTACCCACTAAACTCCACTCCTTGTTGGGATTGTATATTGTTGGGAGGTTGGTGAGTTTGCTTAAAGGAGGCTTTAGGATTTATCATCCTCTTCAGCCTAGAAATGGTAATTAATGGAATACTTTTAGAATTTTGGTAAGCTGATAGCTTCCAGATAAGATATACGCTATAGCATTCGCTTTAGAGCCAAGGGAATCTGCAATACCTTGGCCATAGCATGGTCAACTGATGAGGGAGTTTGGTTTAGTGGGATGAGCTGATTTGCCGGTGGTCTTGTCTTTATGTCCTTGCTTGGCTGCGCAAGTCGGTGTTAGTTAACCTGACAGATATGTTGATAAAAACATGATTTATACTGCAAGTATAAAAGAGTTTAAAGAAGTTCTATTAATAAAAAGCAAATCAAATTATTATTAATAGAAAAATAAATCAAATATAAAACACATTTTGTTCAAAAATATTTAAATCAAAAATTTTAAATATAAATGAATAACATTTATCTCGTGAGAAATACATAGACTGAACAAGAGATCGAACCATTCCTAATATAGAAAATCATTCTGTAACGATTATAGAATATATTCCATCTCTAGAATGAAACAAAAATAATAGAGAATAATTAAAATTAAAAAATATAGAAATTAGTGGAATATTCAATGAAATAATTCTTGTATCGTATAGTTGTTGTCATGTAAAACCACATATTGTCGCGTTTAAATTAGGGGGGAGGGGGGGGGGAGCTTTTACTCCCCAACGTGACGCGACGAGAGAGAGAATCTTTTTAATTGGGTGCGTAGTGATTCACTCCTGCCCTACAGGATCTCTTTGTAGCTACAAAATGCGATTCACCTTAACCCATTGGGGTCAAGTGGTTAGCAATAGAAGCCACAAATTCATTATTCAGTTCCTAGATGCCTAGAGGTTTTCACCATAATATTATATGTGTTGCATATACCCTAATAAGCACAACTGCAATGTCTGCCGCGGAAAATCTCAGTTTGTGCTGTCAAGTGTTAGAAGTAACAGGTGATTTTTTTGAGGTCTGTTGAGGTTTCCAAATAAGTTACACATTTCTGTTGTTTCAACAATGTTCGAGAAATATGGCAAGTAGGGCACTATATAGATGTGGAATATAATATTTATAGAAAGATTAATTGAATTGAAAGTTTAACATTTCCTCAATTTGTCACTGAATGTGGAGGTTTCCACCAATAACCACTAAGCTTCAATGAAAAGTTTTTATTACTGAAAAGGAAAATAAATGAAGTCTGGATGATTTGAATGTTATGAGTCAGAATGAGTTTCACTCATTTCTGGGTGAAGAAATACCTACTGATTATGAATCAGTAGAATCCGACATGACGAAATTTATGTTGGTATTGAGTTGATCGATATTGAGGAATTCGATGTTGCTTTCGAAACTGCTGATGATTTAGAAAGCCATGTGACAAATGACAATACTGGGTGGGACACAGAAGATGAAATGCCACTTTCGAAATTACAGGCAATATTACTAAAAGATAAAATTGTTTGGAGAAATGATTTGGGACATGTAACTAGAACTAATAAATTCGTAGAACATATTGAACCTAATGTAGCAGATATCGTAGAAACTTCTAGAGACATGTTTCTTTATCTGTTTCCTGATACCCTCATCCAAGACATTGGTTTCATTCAACAACTGATATGGAAAATAAAATATTTTTAGCAGTGAATATGCTGATGAGCTTAAAACAAATGCCAAGCTACAGAGATTGTTGGTTATCTCAGAAAGAAATGATAGCTATTTTCAGCAGCCCTTTTATCTCCAGACAGATTCTCGTGGCTTCTTGGAAACATTTATTTGAATCACAATTCTATACAGCAAAAAAGAAATGAGACCAATTATGATATGTTATATAAAGACACCTCTTTTCACTAAATTACAAGAGACTTTGCTTTCATCAATGAATGTATAGTATGTACAATATGGTACGCTTTCACTAACTATTGGTTGATTACCAGTCAGATCTATTCTCACTGATAACGCACGCTGATAATTTACTGATTATCAGCAATCATTGACGATTCCCTCTGGCACACATAATTTGTATAATTGACGTCATCGGTCTTGCTTTTATCCGACGGAAAAAGTAACTCTGCTCTTTGATTCCCATGGTGAAATTCTGACTTAAGACTTAAGATGTTTTAAATGTTTGTAATTATTTCATGAATAGAAGTTTAAATGAAACTAAGTGTTAACTAAATTTGCACTTTTGCAACTAGTTGGTCTAGCACACAACATACTTAAACCACTAAAAATTTCAAGGAATCTAGCCATCCTCAATCATTTAAAGTATCAAGCGCACAAAACTCTCTCATAAAACTAACCCATAACGAGGACAAATTACCTCCTTACAATGTTTTTATATTATTGAAACGTTTCACTCTCGATCATTTCACAACGTTTCTAATAGTATCATTAGCATAATTGAACTCAAAGACTTCCTCATTTACAGTTGGTTATTATAGAATGAATACAACATTCAATAAAAATCTATATGGATTATTTTGATATGTAAATTATATTTACAAATTTTGAAAGTTTATTATAAATGGAATCTAAACTTACTGTCATATTTATTTACACAATTATAAATGGAATAAATGGGAAATTTTGTTTTCAGGTAATGTTCTTTTCTACAAAAATTTTCAAAATGGCTGGACTGACCGATCAAAGTGCCATTTATGCTACTATGGGAATGGGCACCATAAACGTACTAATGACTGTAGTATCTTTGGTTCTCGTTGAACGAGCTGGCCGTAAAACTTTACTTTTGATTGGTTTTACTGGAGCCGCCATAGATATGTTTGTCTTGACATTCGCTTTATCATATGCGGTAAGTTTTCATGGCATCTAGAATTTGGTGATCTAGAATTTATTATGAGTAATATCTTGTGAATAAAAATTTTATTCATTTTTGTTATAGCATCAATCAGCTTTTCTTAGCTACGTATGTATCTTTTTGGTGTTATTCTTTGTAATAATGTTTGCGACGGGTCCGGGCTCAATTCCATGGTTCCTCGTTAGCGAATTATTTAATGCATCAGCTCGACCTGCAGCTACGAGTTTAGCGGTTGGTATAAATTGGGCAGCGAATTTCCTTGTTGGACTTGGATTTCTACCATTAGAAGTAAGATTTGTATTTGTTGTAATTCAATTCTAATATAATTTTACAAACATTACTGCCATGTAAGTTTACTCCTATGTTGCAGTGCTCTGCAAATCATGTGACACTCATGTGACACATTCATGACACCTCAGTATTGGAGTCCACATTTTAATGTAATGAAAGACTAGTGTTTCAAAAACTCCATTTAATAATAATTTGGATTATAGGTGAACTTCCAAGCCCAACAAATTCAAGTTAGTTGACATGTTTCGTGGAAACAATTACCACTTCATCAGAACTATAAATTGCTATTTAAAATATATAATTTGAAAAGAGCAAAAGAAAATTTTACCTCTTGTGTCTGCATGTTGATTTAAAATTTTTAAAACTAACATGTCAACTAACTTGAATTTGATGGGCTTGGAACCTCACATATAATGCAAATTATTATTAAATAGAATTTTTGGAACACTAATTTTTCATTACATTTGTTTATACTTATAATATGTCCTAAACTATGTCTACATTTGTCCTAGTACAATGATGACTCTCTATGGCAATGAAAATCTATTGCCTTTGCACAACAGTAAGAAATTCTGGTTATTTGGGCGTAGTTCAAATTTTTGCTGTTTGTATTGTTAAGTGTGTCAATTTAATCTTTAAATCATATTCCTTAAAGTTATAATTTTTGTGCATGGAACATATTCGGATCTCTTAGAATCAGATGATGTGAATCCAGTAAGAGTAAAAGAAAGGGAGGTTGTGAAAATGAAGTACAACGAAGATTATATTCCATATTGATTTCCATTATGTGGTAAAGACAGCTCCAAAACCGTAATGGAATGTTTATGGAGAACTGAATCACTATCAAAATTCAATGCATCGTAGATATGTTAAGCGGGATAAACAACCCTGGAGTCATTTATTATGTTGCAAACTTAATTTCTTGGCGAATAATACCACGTACGTTTGTGAAACACAGTAATGCATGGTAACTTTTCAAGTTAAAGAAGTGTTTAAAGTTTGTTTTCAGCCGATACTATTAAAGATGTACTGTCGACATGTCTAACAATATTTTGTCTAACAACAACACCTATTTCAAAATTGATTTTGAGATTTAGAGAACTTATTTCAAAATTGATAATGCCTCAAAAATTTGTACTTCAAAGTGACGAATCAACAGATATTAAAAATCAAGAATAACGCATAGCTATTACACGTTTAGTTTACAATAACTTCAAGAACGAAGAATTTTTCAGAATAACAAATAATTTATCAAAAAAAATTAATGGGTAATTGCATATATTTTCACAAAAGGCGCTATCTTCTTTTAGTATTAGTATTTTTATTGTAGGGCCTGGAACAGAGTTGACGAACTTCAATATATATATATATATATAGTCTAGTTCCTTCTTAAACTTATTTTTTGATGTGGCATTAACAACTTCTTCTGGTAAGGAGTTCCATTTAGATCGTGTCGATTTCTTTGGATTTGTCGACAAAGTTCAGTTATTAGTTTGAGGCTATGGCCACGCAAGTATATGTTTGTGTTTTTCCTGGCTATGGACTCTTAAATTATATCGTTTCAATCAGGTTTCCGTGAGTTCTTCGTCTACTAGGGAGAGATGCTTCAGGAACGCTAATTTCTTTCCGCATGATAGATTCCTAATCTTAGCCTGTAGTTTGGATGCTCTTGTCTGTACACGTTTTAGTCTATATGTCTTTCATGAAATATGGATGCCAGATGAAGTGACCATATTCTAATATAAGAGGAATATATGATTTGTATATAATAAATATCATTTGTAAATAATTAAGAAAGCATTAGATGTTATATTGGAAAATGCTTTTTTCATTATGTATATTAGAGAATGAGATTTATTTACTACACCGTTTATATGCTCATCCCATTTCAAGTTTGTGCCTCTAGTAATGCCAAGATCATTCTGCGATGCTACTACGCTCATTGGTTCACCTGCAACTATATGACATTGTTCAGGGTTGGACGCACCCCATATGCAGGACCTTACATTTACTAGCGTTTAAAGTTGTGCCCAATCATAAATTTTGTGCAGAATTCCTTGCGTATTATCTATTGAATCATGCGAGCACCCAATAATCTTCGTATCTTCCGCAAAATGACTAATTCTATAAGACATTTGTCTGCATATGTCTGGACAGAAAGAGCCGTGGTGTAAGAACGGATTCCTACCGTACAACGCTAAGGATGTTATGTTCCGTAGAGTAACTGTCCTCGGTAAGTACGATCTGTTAAGAAACTTCGGATCTATTTGAGAAGGTTACCACTAATCAAAATATACCAGAATTACACAATAATTTAGGAAATAAGCATACATATTCGAGCATTTGAATGAGTAAAATAGAAAAATTCGAAGCATCATAAGAATATATTGACTTGTTTCGGCAAATTATAGTAGAAAAACATTCGAATTTTGGCCGAATGAATAACCAAAATGATCTTTAGAACTGCACCAAAGAGCCCATAAGGTTTGATTGAATTCCGTAAGGGCGGAACACTAAAATGTCGTTGAAATTTCTAAATAAATGTTTCGAATAAATGAACGAATAAATTATCTCAACTTTAAAAATAATGAGACGTCGTGTTTAAAAAGTAAAAAGCCGTATATAAAACTGTCCATTGAAACGAACAAAAGTATCAGATAAATGTTACGTTATGTGATACAAGAAACTTACTTAGTTTTAAATGAGATATTTTCGTTTCTCGAACGTGTCACTCGATCGAGATCAAACAGTAACTTTAGTACTTAGTGCTTTAATCATATATCGAACCATATGCGCACTAATTACATTTATAAATAGTTTATACAGTATTTTGGAACAGTATTTTTATATAGGTATCTTAATTTCAGGAAGTAATGGGATCATACATATTCTTAATCTTCACAGTAATCATAGCCAGTTGTGTTGTATTTATTTACAAAAAAGTTCCCGAAACAAGAAACAAAACAATGGAAGAAATTACCGCAATGTTCAGGCAGCAGTCATACCAATAATTTATAAAAGGAAACGCAAGAAGATGGAGCGAAATGAGATTCCAAAAACAAAGAAGAGGAAATACTTTAAACATATTGATTAAAACAAGACTAATATTATTATTATTACTATATTAAGACTTACTGTAGATGTATATCACAAATTTATTTTCTGAATTTTAAGCTTTACGGACATTGAGCTTAATAATATAAATGATTTATTTAGCGATTTTTGTATGATAGTATATTTTGCAACAAGGATGTCGATGGTGATAGTAAACCTCGTATGTCAAAATTCTTTGGTTCATACGATTTTACAGAATGGTTTAATTAAAATTGATGTAGGTGGTTAGATACCAATCTCAAGGCAGGGAGTGATTGTATTGGAGATTTATTAAAGTTTAGGTATTTTTATTAAAGTTTAGAAATGCATTCACGCATGATGGAATAAAACCCTTCGCTCGGCAACTCTTTCGATCAGACGGAACTTCAGTTGGATCGAAGTAAAGTCATTGTCGTTGTTGATGCTTTCTATTTCTTAGAACTTTATAAATTTTAATTTTGGACTCAGCAGTATGTCCTAAATCCTTATCTATGCTATACTTCCTACTTCCATTTATTATGTAGGTGATATACTCATCAGCAAAGTCTCATGCTTTGTTGCTTTGCATCATAGGCGTTAGCATGTTTTAGGGCTAATGCGTTTTTCTATTTTTTTTTTCTTGCAATACAGATATACCCCCCAGTTCCCTGCATCGGAATAACAGATCTTCCTGTACGAGTACTTAAGAGGGTTATTAAGTTAATTAAGCGTGCTTTCTACTAATCCACGTAACGACATGGTGGTAGCTCATCCACCAGATTTTCGTGGCTTTACCCCATCTTACTTACCAATCAATTAGCAAAGAACTTTCTCCTTTAGAGTTGAGTCTATCAAGAGGAAGTGTATGCTAGCGTGATAGTTCTGTATGCTAGGTGATGTCAGATGATAAGTTCTACGAGCTCTTGCTAGTTTTAGAACTTGGTTTTTTGTTGGTGAAATCCATGTTGTAAGTTGGACAAGACTTACAAGAAGTTTCCCTCTTGAATAAGAATAACACATTATGTTCTTTTTACAAAAATCCACTATCATTGTTTTATAGGTAGGCAGAAAACAACTAAGATTAAAATCAAAACAAGCAGGTATGGGAGCTAGTGATAAATAAGGTTTTGTAAGGATAAAGTAAGGTTATCAGTGGTGCTGCGATCTAGCCACTTATTTATTACCTATAGTAAAAACTATAATTTTTCAAAAATAATGTTTCACTCCTTTTTAACAAAATTTACATATGAGATTAGTATTTTTTACTATCAATGTGGTAATCCGAATGAAATTCATCCATAATCATTCAGAATGAATAACAACGTGTAAGTATGTGAGTAAAATACTAAATTTTAGCCACGGCTATCAAATAATTATGGGTAGAATTATCACAAATCTCTATTTTTCACAACACTATTTCAAGTTTCAAATAAACATTTTCTAGGGATATTTTTTTATTTATCCCTAGAAAATGTCCCATCAGGGACATTTCCTAGCTCTATTTTTTTATTTAATGCTTTCTAACCTAGCAATTAGTGGAACCAGTGAATAATAAAATCATTATTCACTAATGAATAATTGATTTTATCATTCTGATAGACTATTGGTTTCCAAAGTAAGGTCAATTAGGAAACTCATTTGGCAATTAGGAAACTCGCCCGCCTAGGTAAAACTTTGAAAACCGCCTAGGTAAAACTTTGGTAGCCGTAGTTAAAATGTGTTATAATCAAAATATTTTTCATAAAGTTGATCTTATATAAATTCAAAAATAAAGTGATAAAGTACAAATGTTATATCCTATTAAGAATTTAGATAAAATAAGTATATTTTTATAATGAAAATCGAATTAAATTTTTAGAATATTATTAAGCGAATCGCCAATTTATGCAACAGTTTAGGGTAACCGTTTTCACTGACTAATATTTTCAAATATGTACAGTAAGGAACTATTAAAAAAAAAACCGCGAGATGTATCTCAAAAGCACCTACTAGCAAGCCGTTATTGGTTTTTATGTCAATTACAGTAGAAATTTGCAAGTTGCTCCATAAATCAGTGATTTAGTATCAGAATAACACAAAAATAACCATTCGAGAATAGACCTATTAAGATTATCATTAAAAATGTTGAACATCTGAAATTTTAACAAGTTTAATCTGAAATAAATATTTTTATACTAGGTGTTATATATGTCTATTATTAAACATAATATTTATTAATAAAAATTGGTGCTCACCAATTGTGTTGTAAACTTAGAGCATAGACTTAATGTACTTCTGAAAAATTTCAAACAAATATTGCTTCTGATTTTCGTTAGTTTTTTAAGTAATTTCATCCTTCCATGAATTTTGTTCCTCTTTCGCCCGGATCAACAATTCTTAGTCCTTTTACATCGTCACCCTAAAGCACAAACATGCTATCTCCAAAAACTCTGTTTTGAGATAATTAAAAAAGAAAGTTTGTAACAGATGGCGTTTATAGATAATTCATT
>WYDF02096502.1:0-10749 GCA_009867245.2 Adranes taylori | reverse complement strand
TTTATATAAAAATAAATATACACGTATGTGTATGTTATAGCTAAACCTTGTTATTATTCTGTTAATTGTAGTTTTCAGTTTTTTTTTGTAATAAAGTTTTTATTATTTAAAACGTGTCTATATTATTTAATCTATTAAAACAATAAAAGTTAAGGGAGGCGCGGAGAAAAAAATTTTTTTTCGGGGAGGCGTAGTAACATAGAGGTTGGAAATCGCTGCCTTAACAGGTAAATGTATTTGTAAATAAACAATAATACGCGGTGTTTATATGTATTACTTGTCAATATATATTAAATAGATGTTGCAATAAATGAAAACATATTCATTGAACTTCAAATTTGTTATAAGATAGTTTTTAATGTCTAATTGAAACACTCCTATTCTTTTCCACAAAACGTGATTCTAATTATTTTCAACTTAATCATGGTTGTTTTTAATTTATTTCTTATATATCGTTAATTAATTGTAAGAATAAACGCATTAAGTTTAGCGTTATTATTAAGTACCACTCGCCTTATGTACCTAATTTTAATCTCCATGAGTTTCTGCAGTATATCTTAATAGAATACGCAGTGCTATAAATCAATTAAATTAATTTTTATTTATATTACTTTTTTATTACTTTATATAACTTTTTATTTATATATACTTTTATTAAATTAGATTATTAAATTAAATTAAATATTCAAATAATTCAGGGCATATTAGAAAATTAAACCAGCCCAAATTTCAAGTTCAAGTATTAACTAATTCTTCGAGTTTCATTTCTTGTTTAATTCAATTCAATTATTTACTCTAACATTCTTCCAAACTGCCACAATTGCGGTAGATTTTTAATATTCATTCTCCCGATTGTTCATGGTTCTTTGAACCAGATCTATAGGAGGAGAAAATGGAAGGTATACGGTAAGAATGCCCTTGAATGAAAAAAACCCTGATTTAGGAAAATTAAAAAAGAGAGCTGCTGCAAGGCTGATACATTCCGCACCAGGGGAAGTATTACATTCCTCACCAGGCCGTAATCAGACAAGAAACTTCAACTACGAAAGTACGAATTGTGGAGTAAGCGTCCTGTAACATGAACAACAACGTAAGCTTGTATGATAAAAATAATTTGTCACGCAGTAGCAGCAAAAATAGCAAAAAAGATGTCTATGTACTATCTGGAAAGAATACTGTAGAAGCGTAAAGGAAAACACAAAGGAAGATATGTTCAAGTTTCAACTAAAAATAACTGACAACGGCACGAACTGCGTAGGTGCGGCCAAAGTATTGGAAAAACAATTTAGAGCAACGTGAGAAGATTCGGGTGAATCTGCATCATTGGCAATTATAGGTGTGTCCGCCGGCAGCGCCACACTTCGATGGAGTTTGGGAGACGGGAGTTAATTTCATTGAACATCATTTCGGACGAATTGTTGCGACAACACATTCGAAGAGATGTCGACGATTTCGGTAATTAATTGAACGGAACAAGAGATAGCAGAGAAGCTCGAACAATTCCGAATAAAACTTAACCAAGGGTTGAATACCATAAACGAATTACAACGGTACAACAGCGTAGTCCGAACAAACGAGCCAAATATGCAGATGTTAAATGCGTACTTAATATATGACAGCTTCATTAATGAAATTTATAACCAATATAGGAGATTAAACGCAATATTTGAAAACTACAATATATTTGCATAAATAATTTACCCAAAAATAAAGATGGCAAATTCTGCGCTACCGAAGCAATTCAAAACCGTAGAAGTCACTAATTTACTAATCAAATTGATGAATGACGTAACGAAAATAACAGTTTTTGGATATTTCAAGGTAATCGACACAACACATGTCAAACTTGCAAAAATTATACCCATTTCCAATTCATGTGACAAACAAATCGTTTGTTGCAGTAGAAATCGAGACTATTTGGCAGAAACCTGGATGTTGATAACAAATAGTCCAACAACTATAGCGATTTTCCGTAATGGCACCAGGAAAGACCTAATGTTACAACAAACACGAGTGATTCGAATCACCTAAGAATGTACACTACAAACAACCCAAAAATCAATAATTCCACAAAGGAGCATCACCATGCCAAATAATTATATATTCTCAGCATCAGTCATAATTCTGAATATAACTTATCATAAGTTATCAGACATAAGTAAAGAAGATCCACATGAGCAGACAGGAGGTGATAAGGGATCCATTTAGTCGAATGAAGACGCCCTACATCTACGGATAAGTAACACAATTTGGCATCATATTGGACAACGTCACTCGTCAATTCGGTACCTATTGATAACACTAGGTATGATCCTCAGCATATTGATCATGAAGCAATTACTGGAATTATTAAGAAGCAAGACTCAGTGCAGACGCAACTGAAGCGAACCTGTCAGCCATCAAGTTACGACCAACGACGAGATAATAGAATTACAGTCACTGAAACCCCCAAAGGCTGTTTCAGGTTCGGCAATATTTGGGCTTTTGTTCTGATTATTGATTGCATTGGAAATGCGGTGTCGATTTCACTTCTTGATTTCCTGGTAACTGAAAATTACGTTGATGCCATTGATGCCACTAATGGAACGTTGATGCCATTAGTGGTTTTTTTCCCATTATATTTGGGTTCCTTTCAGAAGGAATTGTTGTATTGCGTGTATGCACTATTTCTATTATATAGCTAATTTTTCCTGTTCTCAGGTTTTCCAAGCCACCGTGTATGGACTCTAAAGTATGTTTTAGGTGGTGTTCGACAACATGTAATGCTTTTGTATAAAATCTATATATGTTTTATTTTTTGGAGCTGATTTTGCAAATGCGGCCTTTTATAATTTTGTATTATACAATAAAGTGAATAGGATATTCAATAGAAAGAATATGTTTGTGACGACAAGCATTTATTATTTGTGCGCTTACCTCAAGTAATCAAATGGTTTTTTTTTAATTATAAATATGTAATAATAAACGTACAACTTTATTTAATAACTTAACTAAATAGAAACTGAAAATAGAAACTATGTTTAAATAGAAACTGTTCCATAAAAAATTTGCATGCCATTATTTTCGACAAGGATTTATTTAAAGAAAAGATAATATGCGAGCAAGAATAAATTTATATGTGATAGTATGACAATGCTTTGATATTCTTGTTTGCACAAAATACTGAGGACTGCCATATAGTGAGCGGCGAACGGCTAACCCCTCACGGTGGGTATTTCTGTTCCAGTTTCATATACGATTTAGTTTTTACATATAAATCATGGAAATTTAAAAAAGAGAAAATTGGGAGATAAAAAATATCCGTACTAAAATTTTGTCTCGATCTAATAGTTTTATAATTAAGTATTTGTATGTTGGGAAATTGTTTTTCTTTTCATTTATCTTTCCATTTGGGGCTATTCAGCCGATCGCTGTACCCAAATTCCGTACTAAAATTCAAATAATTAGAGCCCCGGTTATCCGTGCCCCGACTAACCGAGTTCCGGGTTAACCGAGGTATGTAGTCAAAAAAAAAATACACAAATTTAAAAATTCGATCGGATAATCAAAGCGGATCCGCATAGTATAGCTACAAATCGTTCATAATACTATACTGCGTAGTACAATTCTGTACTGTATTTATATTAGTCACACTAGTGTAAAAACAGAAACGTCGCACGCACAAAGGATTATACTGGTAGAGGGTGGCCGCATAGACCATTTGCCTACTGTCACTGACCTCAGTTGCATTTTCATTGAGCTAGTGAACAGTTCGGTTACTGATTTGTTTGATTTGTTCTGTTTGTTTTGATTTGTTTGTATTGATTACGTGATGAATGTTAAATTCAAAAGGACTGTTGTGCCTTTGGAGACTAAATTACAATTCAGCAACAGACTCGACAAAGGAGAGACAATTGAAAACGTGGCTTCAGATTTAGGTGTGGGAGAAGTGACCTACGAGACTGGAGACGAAAACGGGCTGAAATCGAGAAATGGTATTCGCAAAAAGACAACGAGAGTGAAAAACCAAATACTATGACAAGCGGAGAGCTGAAAAAACTTCCAGTGCCTTGTTTATGTGGTTTACATAGTTCCGGAGCAAAGGAAGTCCAGTGAGTGGGTTTATGCTAAAAACTCTATTGAATTTCACGCAAAGTTTAAAGCCGGAGAAGAAGAATTCATAGCAAATAGAGGGTGGCTTCATCACTGGAAAACAAGATTTGGAGTCAGGGAGTTAAACATTTCTGGTGCCAAGTTATCGTCCAATCATGCCATCGTAATACAGTTCAAGGACAAATTTGAAGCTCTGATTAAAGATCGAGATTTCCTACATCAACAGATTTCTAACTGTGACGAAACGGGCTTGAATTACCGTATGCTTCCTAGAAAAACACTTGCTTCTAAAAAAAGGCTTCCACTCGTGGTTTTCAAAAGATAGGGTCACACTTATGGCTTATTTTAATGCTAGAGGGGATTGTAAGTTAAAGTTATTGATGATAGAGAAATCTGCCAAGCCCCGTGCTTTCATAAGTGTGTCTATTCCTAGCTTGCATGCGATGTACAAAAGTCAAAAAAATCGATGGACGCTAAAATTTTTAAAGACTGGTGTTTCACTGACTTTGTGCCACAAGTTGAAAAGTTTTTAAAAGAAAAAAATTTGCCCCAAAAAGCGCTTTTAGTAACGGACAACTGCTCTGCTCACCTTGATACAGAAGCAATGGTTTCTGGCGATATTAAGACCATGTTTTTACCCCCCAACGTCATGCCTCTTCTCCAACCCATGTGTTGGAAAACCTGAAGCGTAACTATAAATGCAAACTTTTGAAAGCCTCATTAGCACCATTGATGAAGAAAACGATGTCGTATAGACTCTTAAAAAAATCGCAATGAAAGATGTTGTTTACATGTTTGCTATGGAATGGAACGAGGTGAAAATTTCTACTCTTCATGAGTCGTGGAGGAAGTTATTAAAGGTCACGGAAAATCAATAAACTTTGCTGATAGAGCATGACGATGAAGGTGACCTCAACCTTGCACAGCTAGCTCAAAGATTGGCAGATGAAACAATCACTGGAAATGGTGTAGCCGAGTGGATCAACGCGGACGAAAAATTGGAAGTGACTGATGAGATGAGTGTAGAGGCAGTGATTATAGAGGCTGAATAAACTAAAAGTGGTAATAAAGACATTGAAATGGAGAATGAGAAAATTAGCAGCAGTGAAGAATGCAAAGCAATAGAAAAGGCCATCGAGTAACAGTCCTAGAGTAACAGTACCTAGAGTAACAGTCAGAGACAACTTCAACAAACCTTCTACTGTTACGACGATTGCGTGAAACGGGGGCAAAGAAGCGAGCGAGTTCCGTTAAACAGAAAACACTTGGGCCTTCTTCAAGAAATAACTTTTGCAACTGGTACATGTACTGTATGTAGTATGTCTTTTTTTCATTTTGTATTTTTATTTGATTTTTATTTGTAAGTCATTTTTTCATTTGATAATACAGTAGATGCCTTTGACCACGTCTTCATTCATTCTACAAGGTTACCATACGTTTCCCTCACGACGAGTCCGTGTTATTCGAGTTTTCTATTATACAAGGTACACTCGGTCGACAGTACCTCGGATAATCGAGGCTCTACTGTACCACTAATCTTACCAGCAAATTGCGGACCAACATGAAGATTAAGCTTTATCTTGTACCTGCTTCGTGGATCCCTTCTTAATTGAAAAAATATGAAAATATTTAAGTTAAAAAAAATTTGTGAACGTGATCGCCACCTCATCTTTCATACACTGGAAGTCATATTTTGCATAAAACAAATGTTTATCTATTTAGTTTGACTGTCACCTTATAACTCGTCTATAAATTCCATTAGCACAATAGTTGTTTAGAGTAACTATTCCACCCTATAAATCGCCTACCCATGAATTCTCCGGTTCTTATATTTTACTACGGTTTTGCGGCGGCTGCTCTTGACTTGGTTTTGCTAAATTTCTAACAGGACAGTTTGGTCTGCTCTTGAAGTTTTGAATTTGATTACGCACGAATTTGTCAACCCATAAATCCCCTGGTTCTCATATTCGTCTACGGTGCGGACAGTTCCTCTGTCCATCTCACTTTAGGCAAAGTTCTGTTTTAGTCTTGAACTTTTGAATTCGCCAGCACATGACTCCCTTCCTCCTCATCCTCATATTTGTTCACGGCCTATATTTGCCGACATTTGGGAAACTTCTAACGCGCCACACTGGCCTGTTCTGTCAGACTGCCCCAGACATACGATCGTAGGTTAGACATGAAAATGTATAATTATAACTCGGAGAGACTCGACGCAAGAAAGGTTAGGAAACTCTGCTTGATATTCTCATCAGTTTGCATATTTAATGAGAGATCCAGAAATTGATAAAGAGAAGGATGTGCATGATGAAAATTGGAATTAATCTTAGAATGAAATGTTTCACATGCATTTGTTGTTAACGCTGTTAAGCAGCGGGCCAAAACGTTGGAGGATGTTAGCATTTTCATCGATGAAGTTAACAATAAATCTGCTAATGCTATGCAACCTAGTGGTTGTATATATATAGTGGCAAAGTGATGCACAAGGTAACCACCACCTACTTCTGTTAGTCATAGAATTGAAAATCCAAGAAAACACCGCATTTATGATTATGTAGGATTTTCCTTTCTCTTAAAAATGGAGGACATTCCAAATAAAATGTACAGTCACGTTGTGACTCTGACCAGACAGATAAATCTGTGTTATGGATTGCTTTTTCAAAATCACGTATTTTGGTATGAAAACTATTTTTCACTATATTCTGGTTTGATTAATAACAATAAGTTGTGAGAATGTTGTTTTGGTAACGAACAAAATACTAAAGATATTTTGTGCCTCTTTCCATATGCATGATATGTAGCGATTAATAATCTTTTTTACAATAATAAAATGTACCTCGCAACTAAATACATTTTGTTTACTTTGACATAATCGCTTTAAATTGCTTTATGAAACATATACAACAATTTTTCTAAGTCTGTCAGTAATTAACAAAACACATTCATATTTAATTTATATCACTAATTATCTAACGACTCATGATGTTACTAGGTATTACATGAATATGATGACAATGGGCCGCAATTTACAGGTATGATTAGAAATGTTTTACAAAACCATACATTAGATGGGATTATTGGTCTGCAAATTACATGCACCCCAGCCGATGACAAGCTCAATTTATAAGTTGCTTCAAATTCGTCGGTTTGAGACATCAGTCTATCCATTTGACTTAAGTAATTACTCACAAACTTGAATGATAAGAATATCGTACTGTTTTATTCCGTAGAGACCACATAAAGTTGAATTATGTAGAACTGTATTCTAATGCCTCTTATGAGGATAGGCAAAACATAAACAGGGAAAGTAAACAAATTTTTATATATTGTCATTATCTTAAAGCGATGTGATAAAAGGGATAGTTTCAATCATAGGAAAGAAATCAAACCTATTATTTAGCAGCACGTTTGTATACGGATTTGGCTAACGTTCCTTAAAGCTATTTTATTTTTCGAATAGGATGTCATAAATATCCCGCGCGTTTCGTACTTTAGCCCTGTCTCAATTGTCTTGATTATTTTGTTCGCATGTCTAAACACGTAAATGGCTAAATGTCTAAACACGAATCATTCTAAAAATTCTTAAGGTTTTAAAATGTCGAAAGTTATTCAAATCGTCCTTGTTTGCGGAGAGCCTTACTTTTGCTACTTTTTATATCGTGATCGTCTAGGTATGTCGTAAGCATGTCATAAAGATTTGGTATTACTCGTAAGTAGATGTGTACCGTACGTCTAGTTTTGATATTTGGCTTGCCATCATAAATTATTTCCGATCTGACAGAATCTTCACACAGAACAGAAATCGTTAGAATAAAGATAAGTCCACAATAATTATTTTAGATGTTTACGGCACAGTAATAGGAGTACTTGTAACTGAATCCACAGATTTGTTTAATTTTCAGTATTGCACTGTTTTAACCTTTGTTCACTTCTTCTATATTTGTTCAGAATCGGCATTGAAAAATGCTTTCAAAAAATCTAATGACTTGTCCAAAATCGTTATAAATATTGTAATGGTATAGCTACTTCTTCACAGGATAATCAGCCCTTATGTCCTCTGAGATTGAATTGCCCTGACTAGTCGCGAGTCCGATGGAGATCAGCGTAGAATCCGATAAGGAGTAATATGTCCAGACAACAGAAGCTCCCTAAAACTTACCCAGATGAGCGCCAGTACCTAAGTGCGGATAAGTTCACAGGATGTGCATATAAGTAAAACCTCATATAACAAGACCACTATAATTTATTTTAAAATATTTGTATCAAAATTTTAACTCCATTTTAAGAAATATAAGACTTTGTTAAGACATATCATAAAAGGTGAGATACGCCAAAATTACAATTATATCTGTTCATGAATATATCACAGTAAGATAATCACCGATATAGTCCAGCACTATTTTAACAATTTATTATTTTGAAATAATTATTCTATAATTATCTGTATGAAGCTATATCATAGGATAGTAATTAATTAAATACTCACATCAATTTTGAAAAATATTATTTGGACATAATACTAAGTTGAAAATTTAATTTTTTTGAGAAGCTATTATTCCAGACTAGATACCAAAACATAAACATTATATCTTTATCAGAGTATCATAAGTTCCAGTAACTATTCCTATGTAAAACAATCTGAAGCAAGCCTAAGTATTCACACGAATAATATTCTATTGTTATTTTAAATATTCTTAACAACTGCCCTCTTGCAAAATAACAGATTAAAATTGCTTTCCGCAAACACAAACATAACTAATAACATTAAAATAAGGAATTCCCTACAGCACATTACAATTTGGATCATCATTATTTATCAATTATCCATCATTAAATGCTCTTAATAAAATCGGCAATATCAAGATTACAATACCTGAATAATAAATCTATGTATTATATTGCAGTACGTATGGCAGAGTTAAGCTGAACCAGTCAAGGCCCTTTACCAAAAATATGTTTGTTCACTTTAAAAAGTGCTTTGCATAAATCAGATGCAAGAATTAGTTTCATAACCCATGCAATAATGCGAGGATAGTATCACTTTAAATAATTAATTTAATCAAAACAGAATCATTTGTTCCGCCCTTGACGAATTAAGCCTGACTTAGCACTACACTAAATTCAATAAATAAAAATAAAATTTACGTAATATTCAAATCCATTATAATAAGAAACGATATACAGTTTCCTACCAATTCAAGATTAGTTCTATCGCTTAATTGTAAATCCTGGCTTCCCTCCTTTTCAGCATAAAACGGCCTGGCAATAATTATATAAACAATGCAAGGACATACAGTAAGATAAGTTTTTGCCTGAGGCGCTGACCAATTAATGATAAATAAAAGCGTTTTTAAATGACAAGCTCTAAAGGATACAAACAAAGATACGTAAAATACTTGAAATTTTCCCGCTGGACTACATCACTAGCTACTTCAATACACTTGGTGTTCATGTTACGGCTGTGATTCATAGGAACCGCCACCACGTTCTGCAGCTGCAGCACTATCTGAGATAGACGTCAAGCTTGGCCCGGTTTTCAGCTGACAAGCGACCAAGTTGCAAGTAGCGAAAAAAAAACTTCAAATCCACAAAAAAATTACAGGCTCCAACGATTTCCCATCAGACGAGAGTTGAATGACTATCAATCGCTGAAATATCCTCTGCCAATCCAGCAAACCCGCCCAAATCAACCGGATCGTTGACTGAGCTTTACAAATGCACTTTTAATCCCACATACCTCATAACGGACTTTTAAATTTGATTTGTATTTTATTAATATTACGGCAATTAGTATTTAATTAATTATTTAATTGGCCATAATTTGGCTTGTAGTTCTTTCAGACAATGAACCAAAAAGAACACACCTTGCTTAGGAATTGCCAAATAGCCTCGGTCTGGCCCACCACTCTAGCCTCATACTACGAACAAGGGTATGATCCCGGAACGCCATTTCCTTACAACAACTCTACATTTGAAGGTCTTAGATCGGCTAGAAATTGACAATGAAATTATCAAATACGAGCAGGGATATAACAATCGCCGATAAAATTCTTAAATCCTGACGAGACATTACTACGCTTAATTTTAATCCATTATTTTCAACTCTAAAGAAAACCAGTCCGATCTGACGTGGGGGCAATAGTACTCGCTACGTTCACTAATTTCATACAAGCGTGCTGTTAGCATACAGAATCAGCCACCAGTGTCAACTACAGATTCCTATTAACCTTAGTCAGTCATAATAAACAGCTGGTAAAACAGCTAACTGCAAACAACAATTTTCTTATTGAACGATACTCCGCAATTTCCTATTTTATGAATCAACCAGGTTTTGATCAACTCGGAGCCTAGGCTATATTACTGAAAATTTTCCATTAATATTACACACTAAGAAGGTAAATGAGCTAATGTGGAATATATTTCTGGAAGACAATAACAACAAATATCCTACACTTTATAACTAATATCTTTCAACTGCAATAACACAGTAAGTGCACTATACATTATAACTTGGTACCCTCTACAATAGGTCTATTGTTTCCTACCTTCATCTATATATAAAAATGAATGTATGTTTGTGTGTGTGTATGTATGTCCTTTATGCCTGACTACACCATCCATCCGATCGACATGAAACTTTAGGAATTTGTTGAGTAC
>WYDF02096491.1:0-10749 GCA_009867245.2 Adranes taylori | reverse complement strand
TTCATTAGCCTGGTTATTAATGAAGTTATTAAACATATAAAATCAATTTATGTTGCCACAGTAAAATTTTGAATTTACGTTGCCACAGTAAAAATTTTGAAATATAATCGGTTACATGTAGGGAACTTTAAAATTGGACACCTCATGTTGGACAAGATTCCAAAGAGAACCAAAGGAACAATTTAAATTTGTATAAATATTCAGGTAGTTCTAGATTTTTACATCAAAACAGGCTCAATAAGTTAAACTTTTCAAATAATCTCTACATAAGAGCCAAAAGTCTTATGTTCCCTTATAGAATAAATAATATACCATAGATTGCCTATTTTGTTAATTCCCTAGCGCTTGAGAATCAAAGGCTTTTTTGTTACAGAAATACTAGAAAGAGTTGGTGGAACTGTTTCATAAAAAGAGAAGCTTAAGGTTTGCTAAACTATAAACATCCGCTATAAAGTGTGTGCCAAAAGGAAACAATTACTAGGAAATGTTCTAAAACCTTGAGCATAGGTTCAGATATGAATTAGCAATGAGATAAATGACTATTATACATATTAAAACATATATACTTTATGTTTTATTATGAATTATAACTTGTACTTTTCTCATTACCAAATCTTCCCAATTCATTGCAGAGTAGAAACTTTTCGTCTGAATGATATTTCCTATCGGTGGTCAACGTGTTGCTCTTTCTTTTCGTAAGTCACATCTAAAGGTATTTCAAGTGGTGATCGAAGGACAGAATATGCAGTATTAGACAAATAATTCAAACAAACAGAAATGACAAAAACCGGTACCTAACCTACATTTATCATAAAATTAAACATGAACACAAACGGAATATGTTCAAGAAGACAAAACGCAACATTGTCTTGAAGCATTCGTCCAGACAAAGGAAAATACTGCAACCATCTGCTGGAAAAGAACAAGGACCAGGAAAACCAATCGCGTGAAAAAGGGCACATAAAATTCCCTTTACTAACAATATTTATTAATTCATGTAACGGGCAAAATCATTTACATGTCCTGGTGCTAATGGCATTGTCTTCGAGATGCTTCTAACGCTTGAATAAACAGGAGCTGACATCCTATATGAAATCTATATTAACGAATTGGGGACAATAGCAACTAGCTGGAGGACTGGACTAAATCTATTTATATCTCATCATTACATAAACATGGAGGTACAGACATGTGCCAAAATAAGGCATGATGATGTCACATGATAGCACAGTAATGCTTTAACTGAATCCATATATTTTACACAATTACCACCAAAATAAGCGGACTTTGTAACTAGTCGAGGAACACTGCAACAAATTCTAAACACAAGCCACTGTAAAATTGAAAAAAAACTAGAGAATTTAATATGCCCACCTCCCTATGTCTCCTAGATGACAGTAAAGACGTTTAGTTAAAGGATTTGTGGCAAATTGTAGATGAAACGGGCTTACCACGCCACTTCACATTATGATGAAAAATCCACCAAATTGCTAGTTTTTTATCCAGTATTTGTTACACATTGATAAATTCTCTTATGGCATCAAACAAAAATAAATATGGAAATATTTAAATGTTCTGTGATCGAAATACCACGTATGTACTTAAATAAAATTAAAGAAATTTTATGAATAAGGAAATAACTACGTATTTCAATAATTTTCTAGTATGTAAATTATCTTACTTAGGGAAGTAACTATAAAAGTAAGTTATTATTTCTTGTAACATTGCAAATGAAAAAAGAATCTTTTTCTGATTTTAGATATAAAGTTACCTAAAGTTTATAATTTTTAATATCATTAATTCTTTTATATAATTATATCTAATTTAATCACTAATATTCTGCCTTTTCGGATGTAAGCTGAACATATTTAAATATTTTAAAACATCCAACACAATTGCTGTTTCTTATGTTAATTTGTTTAAATTTAAATTCAACACAAACATTAAGTTAAAATATTTGTACACGATATTATCTACAGCAATTTTAAGCCTACTTTATTATTAGAAAATATATAATAAAAAAAATTGAATCATGTAAAACATATATCACATTTCATCAAAGATCTAGAGTTAAAAGTTATCTAACGAAACTACTACTATATATTTTTGCAATAAGATAACAGGTTTGATCATAACATATTGCGCTTATACGATATGTAAATGTAATTGTAAAGTCAAATACACTATCTTGAAACTTCATGAGTAGATTCTAAAAATGATAATGTTTTGCTAAGTGAAACTTCTGTGTTCGAGTGTGGGTCTCAGCGCCATAGAACCTTCCACCCAGAAATTTGGACGTTCCAACATGCTTTTCCATAAATCGAGTTCTTTACCATTCGCATCCATCCAATCAACTGATTTTCCGTAATGTTTACCTGCATAATAATAAATTTTAATTAAATTTATGATGGGTTTCATCAAAAAAACATGTTTCACTTTTTGATTACAAAGGTTACTTATTGCAGGATACTAGTAGCTCTGTTCGCGGGCCACTGTTCGAACCAATTTAGAACAAGTACCGAATTAATTTGAAATTGTGTTATGCGCATGTGTGGCTCAGTTCTAGTTTAAGATTTATTTGCACCACGAACAGTTCAATGTTTTGGTTTGTCAATTCCTAACCTTACTTTTTGTGTTATGGTGTAGTTCACTGGGAATTTAAAATTTAAAATTCATTAATGTAATCCAAATTGTTCATAATAATTATGTTATTATTCATATTTTGAAGATATTATACTGAAGATATATTCATATATCGAAACAGTTGATATTGAAATTCTAAATATTCATATAGATATAGAGAGAACATAGTCAAACACAATAGTTAAGACATAGTTTTTTGTAAAAAATTCTTGAACGCCCCTGTACCTTATTTTTTATATCGGTAAAATCTTGTTACTTTATGCGTTATCTAGTAAATGCCGTAAACATGAGGGAAAAACACCCGAAAACAGTCATAAAGTTTATGAAAGAACTGACATTGTTTTAAACGTCAAGAGGGGGCATGATACAAAAGATCTTTTAGGTCGACGTAGTTGGGCTGATGATCCTGTCCCTGCAATAATAATTGTGACATCTAGCGTTAAGTAATATAAATTTTTTATCGCCCCTGTACATTATTTTTACATTGAATCTGGTAATATCTAGTTTCAAATCTAGTTACTTTTCATTTTAAATCTAGTGACATCTAACGTGAAATAATATTAAATTTTTGGATCGCCCCTGTATATTATTTTTATATTGACCCTGATAACATCTAGTTACAAATCTAATTACTTTTCATTTTAAATCTGGTGATATCTAGCGTTAAATCATATAAATTTTTTAATCGGCCCTATACATTATTACATATATACATATATAATCGGCCCAGAGAACAAGCCTTCAGAAACCGGGGAAGACCACCAACCAGATGTACAGATGATGTAACACGCATCTCGACAAACTGGATTCATGCTGCTCAGGACCGGAAAAATTGGGGATTATTGAGAGAGGCCTATGTTCAGCAGTGGACGCGACAGGCTGTTTGATGATGATACAATATTTTTATATTGAATCTGGTAATATCTAGTTACAAATCTAGTGAGATCTAGCGTTAAATAATAATATTAAAAAATGTTGAAATCTAGATTACCGACATATCAAGCATTTCAAATTTCGCGCCAAATCTAGTTAAATTCAAATCATAACATCCACCAAAATTCAGAGCCCCGAAGGAGCTCCCATAAGAGTCCCAGGATAGGCCCCAAAGATCCAGAAGCGTAACAAAACAATCAGATTGGAAATGACGTCATAGGCGGAATATTGGATTTTCGTTTAGAACGAGTTGAGACACGGTAAAGAAGGGTGGGTAGAATCGGTGATCGCCTGCCACTTCGCAAAATTATCATGTGAACCCGCCACTGATAATAAGATTGTGGAGGGATACAGTGGAAAAACAGCGGGGACACTAAAAGTGCACCGGGAGCACTGGAAATCCAATGAAAACACTAGAAGGCCGAAGGCCACGGTGAAATACAGTAGTGACACTTGAAGTGTAGGGCAAGACACTGGTAGTGCAAGGAGACACTGAAATTGCAGGGCGACACTTAAAATGCAAGGGTTAACAGGTAGTTGGAGGAAGGGGAAAGTGGCGACCGGGTAGAATCGGACCTCTGGAAGTACTGTCAAATGCCAGATGGCCAAAAACCAGTAAGATCAAAAGAATAAGAGACGAAAAATAGAGAACGCTAAAAGCCTACAAAATGTCAAGAGATCAAAGGCCCGAAAACCAGAAGCCAAAAAAGGTAGAAATTATAACATCCTCAGTGCCATAAAAATATTCGAGTGGCTTGGTGTGATGTCAAACAAACGACGATGAACGCTTTGTGGAAGAAAGTCTGCCCAGAAATGGCCGATGATTTTAGGTGTTTAATTGAATTGGAGAAACAAGTACGGAGTGTTGCGTTAATCCGGCACACAATTAAAACTAGAAGTAAATAATGGTGACATCAATGATTACATCATTTGACCCATGATGAAGAATTAACCAATGATGACCTTATTCAGTTAGAAACATTTCAAAATGTAAAGAAAATACAGAGTTATGTGATGTACCAAATTCAATCAAAAAAAAACATAAACCAAATTCAACAAACTCTCAAATAACACAGGATGCCGTCATCCTGTTTTTTATGCAAAAAAAGATGTACGGCTCTGGTTCATTTTGAAGAAAATTTGTTTTTTAACGACCCTGGTAGTATCGATTTTATTTCAGAAAATCTATTTACTTTTATTAGGGCGGGGCTAAGGGCTGACATTAGTCAATGTGTTCATTTGTTTTTTTTATAAAAGTAAATAAATATAGGTACATACAAGCCGATGTTTGCATATGCATTATATTTACATAGAAATGGTTTGTTCTATATGCTTTTGTTTTGAAATTACTTGCCGTAATATTATGGGTTAATGTCTATGGCCATAACGATAAATTGAGAAGTTTTACATTAAGGGTCATAGCTTTGGAACCATAAAAGCTGGATTCCTCATGTGTGATATCATTTTTACGAGAATAGCAAGGGCTATCAGAATATATAAAAATACCTAGAGTGTTACTAAAAGGTTTTTTGACAAAATTTTATTGCCCAAAATGGTTTAAGTGCATTCAGTTGCTCACACTGGCAGAATTGAGGTCCCTTAGTCTCACATATGTTTCCCAACTTTTATTTTTCCAACTTTCATAGGAACCGATGTATTTAGGGTAGTACACTTTTTTTCAAGGTCAAATTAGTCCCAAGATTACGTGTGCGATTTTTTTCAACCCGCTTAAGTATTAAAGGAACTTTGGACACAAGCAATTAAAAAAAATTACAGGGAAAGTTTTCGAGAAAATGTATCGCAAATGTATATGTTAAATTGTGATTTTAGATAAAAAATGTATCAAATAAAATCGAAGGGGGTTTGAAAATCTATAGGTGGCCAATACAATAAAGTTTATTCAAATGTCCTTTCTTTTACAGTTTGAGATATATCGAAAAGTTTGTCAAACGGCAACGTCGAGCTGTATAATAGTTGGCAACATGGGTCTTGTCATTCAACGCAGAATGCAATGTACTATATGTGTGCAAAACTTCAGCCTCCTAGTTTTAAATCTGAAGTTCTAAACAAAAACATTGCTGCTGTCCGCCATATTGGATTTATTAAAAAAAATGCAAAAAACCGTTCTGTGGGCTCATAGTCTATACCTGTCTACCACATTTCATCCAGATCGGTCCCGTATGGAAGGAGAAATTCTCGAACATACATTCGTACATACACACAGCCAATGAAAAATGCACCCTTCTTTTAAATTTTTGAGTTAGAAAAAAAATTTAGAATTTTTTTTTGTGGCAAATTATTCCTTATGGCCCAATCTTCGAATTGCGTATAAAAGGTTTGCAGTGATTTGAATACAAGATACGTACTAAGGTGATATTGAAAAAATCTCAAAACAAGAATCCTATATCGTATACCTATAGCTATTTCGTACATATATGGTACATGAAAAATAAAAATTATTAGTTTCACATTTTTCTATAATTTTGGTAATTAAGAGGCCATAATTACGTATTTGACAGTTGTTGTCATCGTTCATAACATGCATATAAACCTTACATTATCTGAACTGGTCCGGAATTGTAACCGCGGACAGTGCCTCATATTGTTAATTTTTCCATTCTTATAAGACACACCCATAAACAGTTTACTCCTCGTATACGATATTATAAAATTAAATATATAACTAGCCTACTCATTTGCGTAGAATATAAATACTTTAACCAATTGCCATCAAGGAACTCCGTTTGGTAAGTGCATGAAAGACAATTGGAAGGCTCGCTTTCTTACATATCGCTTTTATATGCCCCTTGTAGGACCCATTGTTTTGAATAACAAATCCTAAGTATTTGTACCTTTTCCATACTCAATGTGTTGGCCGCCCAGAAAGAAAACATCCGGTTTACTATCTTTACCCCTTTCCTGTAGACCAGGGGTCGGCAACCTTTTTCGGACAGCGGGCCATTTTAAAAATATTTTTTTTTGCGGGCCGCACATTCAAATGTGCAAAGGGCCGCATGCGGCCCGCAGGTTGCAGGCTGCAGGTTGCCGACCCCTGCTGTAGACCATTACTTCTGTCTCTTTCACATTTATCTAAATATATTGAAAAAATCGGTTGTTTCTGTGAAAATTACCAGATAAGCAAAATAGAGGACAATATTGTTTAATTTTAAACAAACGTCTCTCTTCGAAGTATATTTAAGTATTTTTATTTTATATGCATTTTTGACATAAATTTAAACAATTTTATGCAATGACTAGCGATTTATTAATATTTAAGTGTGATCCCTAAATGAGGATCATAGCAGATGATCAGTAAGTTGACCTACAAGGGGTATTTTCTCAAAATAGTTGTAATTTTGAAATGAAACGTCACAACATTTTGAAAATAAAAATGTTTGCAAATCATAATTATTTATGAGAGAACATATATAATTATGAGTTTCGTGTGATTATATCAAAATCAGTCCTCAGTTCAACCCTACTGAGGAAGTCGCCTTGGAAGATGCCCCTTTGGTAATGGACTGGGCTCGTTACATCGCTTTTCTTGTCAGCTTTAATGACAAAGCGAGTTGACCATTGCGACATGAGTGTTTGCGTGCAATTCAGTAACCTCTCGTGGACTTTTAGGCTTTCCATTAGTTTGATAATCAAACTACGTGGAGTGGTGTCGAATGTCTTCTTATAATCGATCCAAGCCATGGCCTTGTTGCGCTTGTATTGTATGTGTATTGCGTCTTGAATGATGCAACGATCAATTAAAAGATCTTCTTTGCAATCAGCCAAACCTCTCTTAAATCCACGTTGTTCGTAGATACATCTCTAAACGGATTGTATGGCATTTAATATTCTTTCATTTAAGATGCTAGTAAATATCTTATAGCAAGTGTTTAGACAAGTTATGAGCCTGTAATTTGTTGGATCAGATGAAGGTCCTTTTTTGTACACCTGGACTATCCCCCTTTCAGTAAGTGGAAAAGTCTTTTCTCCGTTGATATACGATTAAATTCTCTGGTCAAATGTGCGTGCGTGAACGTAGACTTTTTCCACCAAAAATTCGTAATAGTGTCTGGTCCAGGCGCGGCGTTCTTTTAGCCTTTTGAAGCTCTCTATATTTTCTTACTATGATTATTATCTCCAAGGACTGTCTGCAAAATGCCGCTCCATAGAACGGTAACCAAACGGCTTATTGTACTTCCCCCAATCGTTTTGTCACACTAGTCCAATATAGCTGTGTCTTGTACCAGTTTCTATATTTCCTGTTGATGAGAGCGTTTTTGTACCAATGCAGATTCAACTTTCGTCACTCGAAATAGGTTTCTCCTTCTGGATGCCAATGCTACACATTCACATAAGATATATTGAGCTGTCTCGCTTTCCTCCAGACACTCCTTACATTCTACTTCAGCAGTGTGTACGCAAGTTTTCTTCATATGTACCCGCAGAGTGCTTGTCATGTTAACACACCAGTTATCATTTCGATGTTATTCCTGCCAAATTTCAGTAAATCTGAGGTTTTGTTCTTAAATGGCGTTTACTGTGTTGATTTCTTACTGATTTTGCTCAGCAGTCTAGGTGTTCTTGAATGGTCCATTTTCTTCTTGTTTCTCTGATGTGACTAGCAGGTATTCCCAGAGCTGGCTCCAGATCAGTGAACTATATGCTAGATGCCTTCTTTACTAGTGCATCATCTATTTCGTTGGCTACAATGTCCCTTGTCCTGGTTCCATATCAATGAAATTGAGTTAGTCACAGCCACTCTGCACATTGCATTGATGCATTCAGTCGTCAGTTTCTACCGTTGTTAAGAACATGCAGTGCTCCCTGACTGACGCATACAATAAAAATCTGTTCTTTGGTATATTTCCTTTTCATGTTTTCCTGTATGCAATGGAAGATTTCATATAATTCGGCCTGAAAGACTGTGGCCTAAAGGGCAGGAAATTCTGCATTTCGGTCGTTCTCCGTAGATTCCTGATCCTGTATTTCAAGAAGCCCTTGAACCATCTGTGAACCAGACTAGAGCAGATTCCGGAAAGTAAGGAGGGCCTTCTCTCCACAAACCTGAGTCTATGATAACCTTATAGTTTCTGTATATATTGGAGACTGGAAATATACAGTCCTATTTCAATCAGTATTTCATCCCCTGTAATGTTAGTATCTATAATCTTTGCCCACTTTAAGTGCCATCGTTGGATTTGTATTCATAGTTAATTAAAATAAAAGTTTACCTGTTCCAAGTGAAAATCTAACTCCACCAAGAAATTCATTACTCGCTAAGCGATCGTGGTCCCAAACAGTTAATTCGAGACATCTTTCGGCTAATTCTTGAAGCGTAACATCTTCATAGATAAACGTATGATTCCATATAGGATTTACCGTTCTTCTTACAATTGTTGTTTTCTGTTTACTACTGCGTGCTTTATCAGGTAAAAGGTAACTAGAGATATGTTACAAAAATATTAAACAAGTTAGAAAATGTTTCATAAGTATGTTTTCACATCATAAGCAAAGAAAATGGGAAATTTTACTGGATGGATGAGAGCAAGAGAATGTGTAGGATTTGTAACGAGGAAGAGGAAAGATGGGGGCATTGGGTGAAAGAATGTAAAGGAATGGGATGAAATGAGCAAGAGAGTGAAGAGGTTGAGAATTGAAGAGTGAGTAAGAGAAGAAACGTAAAGGGGTTGGAGTGATGAGGAAAATTTTAAGGGAAATAAAAAAGGAGAAGGACGATGTAGTAAGGAGTAAAACCACATACGGATCGAACAGAAAACAAAACAAGGGAGATTAAGGAACAAAAAGAAATTACTTTCATATACTCTCTCCTACTTATTGTATTACTTAGTTTAATTATATTTGTTAGCTAGTTAAGAATTTGGATGTTTTTTTTTTATAAAGAATTGTTAGTTTGGATCTATAGAATGTATTGAAGGTATTATTGTTGCCAATAAAGTTTTACTATATAAGTAACTTACCTTTTGCAAAATGGATCAGATGATCCATTCACTTTGACGGCCGTCAAATTTTTGGCTTCCTTGACTAAAACATGAAGGGATCCACGTGAACGTTTACCCTTTTTATGGACAGTCATATCGGGCGGTACGAATTTCAGACCGACTAGCAAATCGCCCTTATATGATAACATATCATCGAAAGGTTCAGTCTATAAAATAAATACATTTACGCTATTACCAACTTAATCAATATAATTTACACAATAATTAAATTAGGCAAATAGTTCTCATTCTTAAATAATCTGTACAGCTGATCAGTTGTACACCCTCGTATAAGGTGACCATATGTAAGCGTTTACCGCGTACTGCAAGGGTTTGTCCTGTACGCGGATTGACAGTGTTCGCGATTTATACGCGTTTTCAAAGAAATTATAAAATTTCCGTCGCAGAGTCTTTTTTAAACATACTTCAAACGTGTACAAACTTGAAAAAAATGTCGCACCAGTTACGTATTTATATGATTTATCATGTGATCACCACTCGTCGATCACTCGCATCGTCAGCATCATTTGTTATTTGCATTCTATAGAAAACGGACGTGTTTTATTTATACTACATTCGGTCTCATCTTTTGTTTATAAAATTACTATAGTAAGTGTTTATAATATAATTTATATAAATATGATTTATTATAAAAACCTATGCATACGTTCTTAAAAATTTGATTTCAATTTTCACAAAACGGCGTACGTATACTGTGATTTTAAAAATTGTCCGTAACAAAAGGGTTAATAATTAAAATTTAATTAATAATATTATTTAATTTAAATAATATTTTATTGTTGCAGATGAAATGAGCGGACAAATTAAAAAAAGGCGAATAAATTCATTTAATGAGAAACTGAATTTCCATTCATCTTACAAATAAAAGAGGAATTGGTGAAATGCAGTATTTGTTCCGGTCAATTGGATATTGGGAGTCGTGGCTGATTAGCTATTGAGGATCATTGTAAAACTAGTAAGCACAAATCTGCCTTAGATGCGTCGTCATCATCCAAGAAAATGACAAACTTTCTAAGAAGCTCAAGTTATGGACAATGTGCAAAGTTGATGGCAATTCAAGAAGGAACGTTTACATTCCGCACAATTAAACATAATCACAGCTTCCGAAGCGCCGATTGCACCTCAAAACTGATCAAAAAGTTTTATAGCCAAACGT
>WYDF02096480.1:0-10750 GCA_009867245.2 Adranes taylori | reverse complement strand
TATATGTACATATATATATCTAATATATATATTATATATATAATGCAATCGATCCAGTATACTAAAAAGCACTTAAATAGTATTTGAAATAATTGGATGTCTTTATTAGAAAATGGAAAAAGCTGGTGAATATTGGCTAACTTGCAATACTATTACTGCTACTCAATTTATTAGAAATTGATTAATACTTTTTCTTTTGTCGCTCACTTTTATTCAACTTTCTTTCTGCTCTCTGCTATCTTTCTATTTTTGAACGAGCTGGACGATGTACCGCGGGTACCACAAATTACAAAATCTAAAGGAGTAAAAACAAATTTGAATGTTCAAATGTGAGAGGAAATATATTTTTTAAGTTTCTTTCATAAGAACAAAAACCCTGTCAAGTATGGGTTAATATTATAAGACCCCCAATGAGTAAATTTCCTTAGCATAAACACTCCAACAATTTAGTTACATTTGGTTTTTATTAAATTCAACTCGAAATGAAAACATACACGTGAAAAGTCATATAGTTGTTTAATGTAGATTTAATAGACGCACAAAAAAGACAAGTATGCTTTTGCCATTGATAGCGTGGCTGGCTGTGTGAGACTCGAATATGTCTGATTTCTGCGAGCACAAAATGATATAAATAGCGAGCTTTTTTAAGCGGGTAATATACAATAAATAGCTTTTACTGGGGCATTTCCCAAAGACCGTAGACATGTTTCATAATATCGACCAATCACACTTCTTAACGTCTTAGGAAAAACTTCTGAAAGAATCTTCACATCTCGCCTAGGAACTGTATAGAGATGAACAAAGTTCTCCCAGAGAAGCAGTTGGTTTTTAGAGCTTCACGCTCTACTATGATCGCTCTTTCCTAAAAATTCAAATAGATATCAAGCGAGCACTTAACAATGTCCATTGCGCTCTGGCTGCACCATCTTTTGATAAATACTGTTCAGTCGTAATTATGGTTTTTCATATCGGAAATCATCTATTTTACGCAATTTTGGATTTTTTCCGGAAAAGAGATGTCAAATTTTGAACCTGAAATGATCCAGCAGTGATGTTTAAACATCCAATTGGTGGATCAAGCACTAGTTTCCCAAAAATTAGGTAGATAATTTTAATTAACATTTTTTGAATTCTGTATCCTGCTACACTAAATATATCAACTAGAACTTAATCTAGGCAGGTCCGGCTCTAAAAATAAGAACCATGTTGAAATCAACAAAAACTGTTACAAACGATTTTTAGTAAGACAGGGTTGTATCTAGAACACAATTTGAAACGATGTAATGAAAAAAATCCAGGTCCATATTTAAAAAAAATATGTTGACTCAGGTGTCTACTCAGTAACGAAATGTTGTATTATATAATTGTTGATGGCAAACTTAAGCATGTTACTTATGCATCAAAAATTACTATAAAGTTTTTTTAATATTATCGGAAATAAAAATGCTAGAATAAATTTTAAGAAAATTACATTTTTGTTTCTTTTTTGTAAATATTTCAAATATGGCTCTGAACATTTAAATGCTGATGTTTGTTACTTTTTGTTTTTTAATTACCCATATTTTTCCTCATTAAAGCATTTCCCTATCTCTTCAACTTTAGGAGATAGATATACTGTCTGCATTAGAAAATACACACCCTGTATACATCCACTTACGGTTTTACTAATATAATTCATTTTTAGAAATATTGTTTATGTTCTTATGTATGTTATATGAAAATAAGCAAAAATTAAGCACTTGGTTATGAAAAAATAAACAATATCCATATAACAACTTACCGTAAATGAATGTTCTGATTTTGTAACCTTCAAAATATTTTACGCATGATGTTTAACAAAGTTCTATCTTTGCTCTAAAAGAAAGCCGTGACCTTGAGTTAATGTACAAACCCGCGACAAATCACATGATAACACTCCACACGCTCCACACCTCGCATTCATGTTGATAAAATGAGCTTACTGCAAATGTGAGAACACTGTTTTCTATCAAAACATACCAACACAATTCAAAAACTTATCATCTTGAACTTTGATATTATTTATTTAAACGTTTTAAATCATTCAATTATCGAATTAATTCGTTTAATACGTATTTATTCGTAATATACGCATACAACCCGTGTGTTAAAACTCTAAGAACTAATTGCATTGTTTTTAAAGGGTGGTGGTTAGATATTTCTATTAAATGTTGCCAGTTTGACACAATAATAATTTTTAAGCGATTTAATGTTACTTTCTATTTCTATATTAAAATAGAATATAGATACTTAATTATATATATATATATGTGGTTGATGTCGTGGAAAAATTCCATGTTGTAATAAAACGACACGTTTTTCAGCTATCCACTTTAAAGAAATTTTATTTATTTCCTGAGATAACTTTCGGCTATACAATAGCCATCTTCAGAGGTAGTTACTACAAGAATTTTATTATTGATTTTATGATAACTAAATTATGGTATAAAATAAAATGAAAGAGTAAATAACAAATTACTTACATGTGTGCCGTTAGTTAAATTTACATCTTACGAAACTAAACAATACTAAATGTTAGGTTATTTTGAAACTGTTATATAAAGGTGAATATAGATATATAAGTGACTTCACTGCAGTTAAGTTATGTCAATGAAGTTGGAAACATATATAAAGGTGAGTAATATATGACGTAAACTTAAGTGCTTCTAACTTATAATAAAATTAAACTATTAATTTTGTGGCAGATTATTGAAAAATTCCTGTCCCAGAAAATGAATTTTATCATTCAAGTTTAAGTATCCTTTGGTTTTAACTAATTGTGTGATTTCTAAGAACTCCGCTAGCCATTTACTTTTATTCAGTCTGTGTAAAATTGAGAGAAATTGGGATTGATCAAAAAAATTTCAACATAACCTAACATTAAGTCATGTTTAGTTTCGTAAGTTGTAAATGTAACTAAGGGCACACATGTAAGTATTTTGTTATTTACTCTTTCATTTTATTTTATTCCATAATTTAGTTATCATAAAATCAATAACAATATTCTTGTAGTAACTACCTCTGCAGATGGCTATTGTATAGCCGAAAGTTATCTTAGGAAATAAATAAAATATCTTTAAAGTGGATTAGACGAAAAACGAGTACTTTTATTTCAACATAGGGACTTAATATTCAAAATTTTGTTTATTGAAAAATAATTTGATAAGATAAGCATTTTAATGCATTTTATGCATTATTTTTCAAGAAGTACAATGTGTGCAACAATGTTCTTTTATTAGTTTGCAATGTATATGTTCCAGAAAATGTGATGTATTTGTACTGGCATTTGTGGTTCCTACCAAACAGTTTAAAGATTTGAGCAGAAATCATTACACAGGTACTTCTAAACTAGTTATAAAGAAATATGATCAACACTAAACAGATCAACGTTTAAGTAGCTACATGTATATATTAAAACTTCTGACTTTCAATATATAATATATGGTATAGCAAACCCATTCAAGAATTTTGTCTATGGATTAGTTGAAATATAATTCTCTAATCAACAGAGTTTTGCAATAATTATATATTAATTGGATACACTGTCAGGTAAAAACATTGCAATGAACAGCTGTTATATGGGTTGCATAACTGTATAGATGAATACTATTGATTATTGAGTGTTTAAAAATAAGTTTTATAATTATTATTTTATTCGTTTATAAAATGTTAAAATATAGTTGCATTGACAAAAATAAAACAATAATGCTCGCAATGTGTAGGTCGTGCAATATAATCACTTGAATTCATTTTTTGAAATTGTATATTCAAAATGAATTGTTATATTGTGCACGATAATCTGGTATCTAGTGAATTATGATCTATTGTGATCCATATATATTTGGAAGAATAATTTAAAACAAATTCAAAGTTTTATATCATCCAGAGAAAGATAAATCTCATTATTATTTCAGGTAGAATCTTATAATTATTTTATCATATGATATGTAAATGTAAAATGGTTATAATCTTATGTACATTTGTATTGATTTTTGATTTATTAAATCTAACCTTAATTTGGGATTGTTGCCTAAGCCATCGTACTTGATTTTTGCTCAGGGCGGATCATCTAGGGGGGGGAGGACAATACGTATTCTAATCCTCTCTGCCTTTCAATTGGTGCCAGCTAATATGCACGGACGTGTTTGAACACTATTTGTAAATATAGACTAGCCTTAATTTAAGTCTTGATCGTCAAGTCTTTTACGGTAGGCTACTGATTCCTGCAGTTTACTACTTTTAATGTATGATTAGCCCCCTATTAGTTATGATATAATTTTGACTGGAGTTGGGGTTTGAAATCGAGAAACTCCCTCCCTTACATCGGCCAATGAATTGTACAATTTTAATAATGTCGAATAGTAAGCCTAATAAATTATACAACATATTAAATTCACAGTAATAATATGTTGAGAGAAAATATTACCACTGTAATCAGATTTTCCCATAAAAAAAATGCCCCAAAGAAGATTTCTTGAAATCCAAGAAAATCGTGTCCCTTAAATTACTTTAATAAACGGATCAACAATTGCAAGGAGATATTTAATAGGACCGAGGACCGATCCCTAAGGTATCCCACTATTTACCAAAAGGATATCTGAAGATACTACCTCACCAGTGTCTTTATTCACTAGACTCTGATAGCAATTACAAAGTGAAAAAGTGACTTAAAAACGGCAATGGGGAAAATGTAAATCAAAAACGACATTAGGCCGCGCCATAGGCAAATATGCGGACTAGGGAATTAATCGATAAGCAAATTCATACATAGACGAATTCATAAGGCTTTCGCACGCCCGACTGCTCTTTTAGAAATTAGTGGAAAAGAGAGTCAAAAGCGATGGTAGGCCATGGCAAATCTACAGCGGAAATACTGGGAAAAAGTTAGTCAAAACCAGCCATAGACCGCGGGAAACTGGACAGCGAAGATGTCCGCGCCATAGGCAAATATGGTGATCGGGGGATTCATGGGTAAGACTAATATTGTTTAATTTACCCTAAACACCATTGTGCTAATTGAATTTAATAGACGACTTAAAAGGTGACAATCAAAACTAAAATGTTCAACTTTTGTTTTATGCAAGATAAAACATACCTGAAGATTCTACCTTACCAGTGTCATTATTCACTAGAATCTGATAGCAAATACCAAGATAAGAGAAGACGTATTTCGATGCAATATCTCGAATTCCATATCTGAATTATTATTTCTCTAGAAGTAATTTATGATTAACAGTGTTGAAGGCTTTCGATAAATCATTAAACAATCCTAGTGGTATCACCCCTTCAGCCTCAAAAATTTCACTACAGAACAAAGTCAACGCAGAGTCATGCATGCAACATTTTAGCAAGTAATTAGAACAGTATTATTAGTTTTTTAATTAATAGTATAGACAGCACAAACAAGAACACTGCTTTTATCTTGAAAAATGTTGTAGTAATATTCCATTTTCTTCAATCCCTTTCTTTGATAGGAAACATATTTTTCTTATTCAGGTGCACAGGTTACATTGTTGCTTAACAACTAATAGGATTCATACATTAGAGATGTCATTTCGGTAATGCCCATACAGAGATATCAGGTATAAGATCAGATCTCTTGTCCTCCATTAAATACGAGGTAAATATATAAAAGCATGGGCGTAGGACATAGCTATAACATTGCAATGGGACAGGTTTGTTACACTTAGTTACGTAAAGAAAGATTTAAAGTTTTTTAATAATGAGATTTCATCTTGTGTTTCGTGTTATGAGATTTTATCTTGTTGAGAAAAGCGATCTCAATGAGACGCTCCCTGTTCTGTTTTAGACGTAGCTTTTAAATCGCCTCAACGTTGAAAACGTCCTCCGGTAGTTGCTGTTAAAACAGTAAAATTGCAGAAATTTGTAACATTGTATATTTTTCTAAGAGTCCGCATTATATGCGTCAATGGCTTGCTTCAAGAGCAGTAGATGAATTTATCCACATTGTGCACCACAGCTCATAGTCAGAGTCAGATGGCAACGCATTTTGATCATGAAAACTGAAGTATAAGACTCCTATTTGTTTGGATTCGTTTGATAATTTTGTCTATTTTGGTTTGACCCAGACTATTTGACAGCCAGTTAAGTTTGACATCTTTATGAGTGGAAGCGTGCTTCCAGCTTTGTATTCAAATGAACGACAAGAGCAAAGAAAACATTTCTACAGTAGTGTTCTTCGGCTGAATCTGCCTGGACATTTTGATGATGAATTTATCTTCCAGCCAAACGCGGAATAATTATTTCGCCGGAGCTTATTTCCTGCCCTTCTTGTAAAATTCGCGTGAATCGTTGCTCGCTGATTAGAGATCTTAATTAGTATACATAGGAGTTCACACGTAATTGCACGATTGAGCTAAGTCCACCTTAACTTTTGCAATCATTTGTTTAAATTTGCTATATAACCAAAAATTGTCTTCAAACAACCATTAGATTATAAATTGTGGATTCCCAATAGCGGTCTGAGCTTTAAAAAATATATTAGGGGAAAAAATATTTTACGTTTTATGAGATCCATAAGACGGTGCTTTTGCGATTTACTAAATGTTGTTATCAGTGGCGGGTGGGTTGCACATAATAATTTTGGGAGGAGTTCAAACTGATCATACACTTTAGAAATCCAGTTTTAAAACTAGGAACCTGAAATTTTGCTCGCATTTACTAATTTCTATTATGCGTCACATCAAATTTGTGTCATGCCTCCACCTGTTATAGAACGCGACGTTGCCACTTTTGTAGTTAAACAAACTTTCAAACGTGTACAAAAGGAACCCTATTGACGCATATCATACTTTTAATAGGGGCATAAATGGGCCTATAATTTATGATTTCTGTTAATAGTGTTACGAAACATTGAATAAGATAAGTGTTGACGGTAGACTTAAGTATGTTACTTACGCAAGAAAAAATTACTTAAATGTTTTTATGATGTCGGAATTAAGAATTGTAGGGTAAACTTTAGAAACAAATTTTGTTTTTAGTAAATATTACAAATACGGGTTCGAAAATTTGAATGCTGGTATTTGTCATTTGTGTGCTTTTTAATTATCTCCATTTTTCCCATTTAAACATTTCTGTATCCTTTCTACTTTAGAAGATAGCAATACTCTATGAAAAAGTACACACCCTATATATTAGAGTATAAAAGCCTTGAATTCTATAAAGTAATAATTTCTTTCAATACTAGGCGACTCCTTCTTTCATTTTTATTTGACGAATGTATGTACATAATTCCAATTTATTTGTTAATTTAAAAAATTTATTCATATTCTGGTTTAATCAAAGAAGAAGACAACTAAAATACTCTAATTTAATTGGCAATTATATTCAATCAAATTATTAAAATAAGTTATTCTATAATGACTTCCATGCAAATTTGTATTATTTATATACACTATTAGGAAAAAAATTGACCTTGTCCTTTTCTAAAAACAGTTGTACTTAAGCTTTTATCACTTTTTAATTTATTCTTCTTTTACCATATTTGCACATCTTGGATCTTATTTTAAATTAAATGTCGCTCACGGGTTTAAGGAATTAAGCTAATAGATGGCGGTCCAAGGGAAACGAACGTTTTTGAAATGGGTAGTACTCGGTAAATAGGGGTAGTGGGGCTCAGTCGTAGGTAACTATCGACTCTCCATACTGATACCAGATTAATAAATTCATTCCATTTAATACATTCAATAAATTACTTAACACAACGAAAATCATCTAATGTAATATAAATTGACTACCAGTCGTTAAGCTTTTTACCGTTTTGTGCTTTCTACGGATTTGATTAGATATGAGTTCCACGAATTTTAGTAGAAAAAGATTTCAATGCAATGCTTCTAAGATTTTGGGCGCATAAAGCTACTACCTCCACCGTTTGGAAACTGCCACCACTTTTGTTTTCTTAGATATCTGTCCCAAAACCTAGACGACTTTGATCATTAGAAATCTCAACAAACCAGGAAGAAAATTTCAATTGGTCGGAAATACAAACTACCATTTAGTAGTCGGCGCCGTCAAATGTCACCAGCTCCGACAACACGCCAAGGGAGCTTTCTCTCAGCTAATTCCACATAAAAGGAGCCATCAACAAATCGCTTATTTTCATTTAAACTTAAATTAAAAATCAACTTAAATCAATACTAATTCTAAGAACATCAGGTCAAGCATACATAGAAACTCCATGCATACTTTTCCGCTGAATCTTTCGTTCTCTTAACATCATCTAATCTTCAATTCGTCTCTCATATCAATATTTCATACCCTTTCCTTGACAAACTACTTCATAAATGCAAAAACAAGGAAGTCAATACCAGAGGAAGAGGACGCCAAACGTCAAACTAACACCAACAAAGATGTGAGAGATCGAACTCCAGATAAGCCAATCAAACTGCGTTGTCCGCGTGCACGTTGCATGCTGCTCGATGTACCTACACCAACCAAACCAATAAAGTAGCAAGGAGAGTATACAACACCCCACGGTTCACAGTTACCACCTACAGGACTAAGCGATGTGTCATTACCCCCTACATTCGACAAGGGATTGCTCTACAAAGTAACCCTTGAAAAACAGCACCGACAATTATTCCGTTATTATAATAAGATCTGTGAATTTTAACCCAACCCGGTATAATCTCATGCAACGAACATTTTTATGTTAAAAATAAACCTAGATCCTGCTTTGCTTTAAAATTCTGTAACAATACAATGCCATTTAATATCCATCATGCCGCTGTGGCCTCGAGAGCACCGCATGTTTGCTTACGGTACGTTTGTTAAAGGTGACAAATCCGCAACTAAAATGCAACGAGTCTTCAGATATCATTCAATTCTTGCGTCATAGCGAAATACTCAGTTGTAACACCATTCTCAGATGGGTAGCCGCACTTCGGACGAAAGAAGATTCATTGAAGAAAATAAAGCCACCTGTTCCTACTCGATCGACACATACACCGCAGAATGTGGATATGGTATGACACGCGATTCTGGGAAGTCTACTTCGATCTACTAGACGGCACGCTTCTGAACTAGAAATGTATACCAGCACTGTGAAAGGTATTTTGCATAAAGATTTAGTCTTCTAACTCGATAAATTGATGACTGTTCAAGAATTGAATGAAAAGGACTTTCAAAAACGCTTCATATTGCCCAAACAATGATTAACATGTTTGAAGAACAACAAGATTTGAACATTATCATGAGCGATGAAGTGCATTTAAATGGACCAGTCAATAAACAAAACGTGGATTGCACCAGAAACTATGACACAGTCCAAAAACCACGGTATGCTGTGGTATTAACAAAAGTGGGATTTCCGTGGGACTAATCTTTTTCAAATAGGATGGAGCCACAGTAACTGTTAATTCAGCTGCCTGCATAAACATGTTTGAAATCTACTTCAGGCCAGAACTTCTGATACGGAGAATCAAAAGCACGGATGTGTGGTTTCAACAAGACGAGACCACTGCACATACGGCCAAAATTTCCATGAATGTTGTTCAAGCTGCATTCCCTAACTTTGGCGATGTCCTTGGCTTCGACGATCACTAGATCTGTCCGTGTGTGATTTTTATCTTCGTGGTTATTTGAAATCACGCGTGTTTGAAGATCACTAAGCCTCGCACACTAAAAGAATTGAAGACCGTTATACGTGATCGAATTGCAGAAATCGATTAAGGAAAGTTGGAAAGAGTGAAGGCAAATTTTGGAGAAAGACTCCAAGCAAGCGTGTGTTCATAAAAATGACCATCACTTGAATAACGTTATTTTCCGCACTTATATATTTAAAAATCGCATGTTACACTGATTATATTTTTGTTAATTAATTACTTTTTTCCAAAAAATTAATGACGTTGTGCTTAAGAAAACGTCCGATTCCCGTGCACCACCCGGTTCATTCTGGTTGCAATAGAAAATATGCATGAATATGGGATTTAGCGAATACTGGCATACCGCACTGACTACTGACAACCGCACCGACCCGAATACACGGCTGATGCAAAGCAATGATGATTTCGTTTCTAATAAATACTGTACCGTTTTCTAACAGAACGAGATTCATAAATGATAGAGCGATTGCTAGAATAGTGATTATTGTACTCCGTTGTAGAGTTAAGCGTTGATGAATGTAAGTCCTTTTGATTTATAGAGAAGCAACTTGTACAAATCACCTTTTCAACAAGCAATTAATTTACAGGAAATTTATCTCTTCTAACTATTATTTTTTTAATTTTAGTTTCTTTCATTAGTTTGAAAATTAGTTTAATTTTATAGTGAACATTCGGAAGTAACAATTTTTCGAGAATGAAAACGAACCGCTTCATCGGTTCGTTCAGAGTTCCCACCACTACATATGACTATAAAATTAAGCACCGTCAAAAATCATTTGCATGATACAAAAAAAATAATGAAGAGAAATAATTTCGTATTATTATTACACTAGTTTCCAGCTTTAATATATTCACAAGAAAATGTGCTTACAACAATTTGTTTTTCGTTTCTTTATATTTTCCTAATCAAAGTTGAAGTAAGTAAGAAGTGTTTTAAACAGGAGTGTACTTAAGAGAAGGTAAAAATAATTATTCGTAATAAAATTGTAAATTTGTTAATTTAGGTTATAAAAAATGCTAATAATTGCACGCTAATTAATTCCAGAACGGAAAAGAACAGTTCATTTCGTCTTCGGTTGTGATTTTTAATACATAATTCTATTTTTTCT
>WYDF02096469.1:0-10750 GCA_009867245.2 Adranes taylori | reverse complement strand
GTCTTGACCTATCCACTCCCAGAATCCTCTTTAAGTATTTACCGATCTTTCTTTCAATCTCTTCTCTCTCCCTTACCTCCCATACCTCTGTCCCATACATTACCATACTTTCTACACATATTTCTAATATTCTTACACTCATATTCATCGTTTCCCCAAACTTATTAATCCATACCTTCCATAACCTTTCTGCTGCTACTCCCGCCTTCTTTACTATCATTTTTACATGTTCCGTTACCCTCCCCGTCATACTCATCATGTAACCTAGATACTTCCACTTATTCACGCAGTCGATTATCCTACTATTCATTTCACACACATCCTTCTTACTTTCTCTCCCTCCTCTTTTACACACCATAACCTTTGTCTTTTTCCCATTCACTTCCATCCCTCTTTTCCTCATATATCTGTTCACCCTCTCTATCACCTCCTTCATCTCCTCTCTGCTACCCGTCATGCACACTATGTCATCCTCATATGCCAATGATCATATTCTTTCTCTCCCCACAGATACTCCGCATATATAGTTTTCCTTGCGATAGTGAGAATGATTATAAGAAAATCAGACATTAGGCATTATTATAATTTTAAATATGTATAGTGTTCCTTGCGATACTGAGAACGATCGTTGACTATAAATTAACATTTTAAATATATATAACAAAAAGTTTAGACATTAGTATCATTATAGAGTTTAGCCATTATTATCATTTCAAATATGTATTGTAAATAATATTCCTTCATCTGTTCTATCCGATGAAGCTATAGACCAACTTAGATTTTAGACATTATTATCATTCTATATATCAACTTAAAATATGTCTTGTAAATATTATATATTTTGTAAAAAATTAAGAATGAGTTATTATATTTAATTGTTTTATACATTTAGATATTTATTTGACTCAAATCATCGGGTTTTATTGCAGATAATGAATTTTTTATCTAGTGTTTTTTAAGGTTTTCAATTCTTATAAACATATTGCTTTTAAAAATAAATATGCATTTATACGTCTTATGTTTTTTATTTCTATATCTATCCCTGTAAATAAGTTTTCATTTGACTAAAATGGGATGAGTTATTAAACCTAACAAGTATGTACTTACCTTTATCTGATTTCGTTGCAAATGTAGAGTTATTTTTTAAATTTCGCGCAAGTCAGCCATATTGCTTTTTGCCATATTACAGCTGACAATGATTTGTTCCGAAAATACCGGAAAAAAAATGTAGTGATAAATCTAGTAACTTTTCACGCTCCCCCCTATCTATTTGTTACCAATTAAATTTCGCTCTAGTCAGCCATATTGCTTTTTTCCCATATGACAGCTGACAATGAACTGTTCCAAAATACCGGAAAAAATCTAGTAATAAATCAAGTAACTTTTTCTAAACTAGTAAGAAAATAACCATTTAGGCATCCGCCCCGCCCGCGACTCGTTTAAATTTTGCGCTAATCAGACATATTGCTTTGATTTTTTTTTCAAAGTTTTTTTCAAACTATTCAAATTTATATAAGCTCAAACGCGTCATCTAGTAACTATTTCTAAACATCTAGTTAGAAAATAATAATTTAAGGCGCGCGTCCGCCCCGCCCGCGGGTCACTTAAATTTCGCGCTAGTCAGACATATTGATTTGATTTGATTTTTTTTTTATTTCAGGCGTGCCCCTGCCCTCGGCTCGTTTAAATTTCGCGCTAATCAGACATTTTGCGGTGATTTTTTCAAAATGACAACTATTCAAATATAAATAAGTTCATATAATTCACGCGCGCGCGTCATTTCGACACCGCTACAAATTCAACTTTTCGCGCCTAGTGATAAATCTAGTAACTTTTTTCCACCAAATTTTGACAACCGGATATATCCTGTTTTCCGCCATATTGGATTTTTATTTGACAGCTGTCAAACACAAAAACTATTTATGTTAAACACCAAAATGGCCTCCATGACGTCACAAATTTTATTAGAGAACGAGCTAGGGTAAGGTCTGGGAGGGCGGGAGTGGATCTGGTAGGAACGATTATCATTTTAGAGCGATTTTGGAACACCTCTTGGCGGCTTGGCGGGTTCGACGGGTTGGTGGGTGTTTCGAAATCCGTGGTTTCCTACTACTTAACAGCCCGTATGGTTTCCACAGCGACAGCTAGCAGCAGCACATATATATCATCGATAACGCGAAAGATTCACCGCTTCTTGATACGGCAAATGCTGCTATTGATTCTGTACAATAAATTGCGTAGCAAATCTCTTACTTCAGCAGCAAGCAATGAAGACATAGTACATATAATAAACAACGCGCTTCAACTTAGCGCTTTCAGATTTTGCTCTTTGCGAGCGACCACATCACACACACACAGAGAACGGAAGACAGACCCTTAAGTGTTTCGTACCTTGCCATTACAAATACGTATCGCGTAATTTATTGATTTAATTATAAAAAGGCCCGAGTCACTTTGTTACAATTTGATTACAAATTTTTATTGTGCAAAGACGAAAACATCTTGATCTTTAAAAAAAAGTTTTCCTAGACGTTTGTACCATAATTGATTTTTTGGATTGTGTAGAATAAAATAAATTATACAAATTAATTCTTTAATAGTACGAGGGTGGTTAGACATAAATCTGGCCTTCGATAGATGGCGTTAAGTAACAACGAATTTCTTATTGGTTTCGACATGTGCCATTCAGCACATAACTTCTGTCAAAATTTGAATCAAAAAGAACAATTAGTTTACAACCGTCACAACCAAGCAATTTTTGTGTTTTGTGAAAAATGGAAATAGTCGAATATTTTTCAGTGGCTAAGATCCTTCAAAACGAAGGGAAAAACAATGCGGAAATCAAAGTCAAATTGGATGCTGTATAAAACGAGTCTGCATTGTCGCTGCAATGGTTAAATTTTGGCAGGCTGAATTTGTTCGTGGCCCAAGGAGTGTTTATGATGATGACCATACAGAGCCCTCAAACATCGTCATTACACCAGAAATCGACAACAAAATCCATGATAGCATTATGGCAACCCGTCAAATCAAAATCCATATGCTAGCAGAGGCTGCAATCATATCAGTTGAGCTTATCATACGCTATAATATATAAACATTTGAGTATGAAAAACTATCCGCACGATGGATTCCACGTTTAGACGCTATCGGCCCCAAAAACGCACACGTGTGACGGATTTGGAGAAGTGTTTGGCAAAGATAGAACGGAGGATTATTTTCGTCGACACATTACTGCTGATGAAACGTAGGCACATTTCTACACGTCGGAGATGAAAAAACATTCAAATCAGTAGAAAAAAAAACGGCAAAGGCCCAGCGAAGAAAGTAAGTACAACCCGACAAGTCGGCCCGTACGCTGATGACGATTATTTTGTAGGATGCGAAAGGCTTTATTTTTATTGATTAATTGGCAAAGTGCAATACCATAACCCGCTCACAGAGCGGCCATCTTGTAGGCGAATTTGAACCAATCAGGCCCTTCGCGAGTTCTACCTGTTCCCGAATCTAAAAAATTGCTCGGAGGATTCCGTTTTGCAATAACCTGGCTAGGGTTTTAACAGGATTTGGCATTACTCACCATTTCTTTGCCCAGTCTCAAAACGTGTCGAGATAATTTCGGATGTTGTGGCTGAGAGTTTTTGTTCGTGAACCAGACGGCTGTGTCATCGTAATATAGAGCGCTGTGGCAATTTCGAGTTTGAGGTCGAAGCATCTTATGACAATATGTAACGTACAGCACTGAAATATAGGGCCTTGTGGAAGACCGGCAGGAGAAAGAATTTCCCTCGATAATTCATCTCCTATTTTTATGCAAGTGGAACGGTTGGTGAGATAGGAGTTGATGAGCTCTAGAGTGGTTGGATGTAATAGGTTAAGTTCTTTTAGTTTATCACATAGACAAGAGAATAAATTATAGCTTTTTATGAGATAAATAACTGTTAAAATATGTTCCTTCATTATTGATATGTGCAAAACCCTGCTGTAACATTTTCTTGCAATTATTTCATAAATGCCGCTTCTTTGACCGTCAATTTTCATTGAATTGTTTTGACAAGCAAATTCTTGTAATATTTAATTGTATGCTACACAATAATTTTCAAGAAATGACGTTTTGGGAATTGCTGATTTGGTACATATTGTTTGTCATTCTAATAAACTATTTTATCATATAATTTCTTTCATCTTCCATAAAGCGGCAAATATAGCAAGCACTTCTTACAAAAAATAGTCATAAGTACTGACAACAGAATTCCATATACAGAAACATGAAAAATTATTGCTATTAAGTTCTTGATATAATAGTGACGTGCTAAAAATGGAAGGAATAAAGAAGTTGGAAATCGTTTTGAAAAGTGTATTGTCTTAAAATGGGACTATTTTGAAAAATAAATTATAAAAAAAAACCAAAAATCGTGCGTTCTGTTATACGTAGGCTAGATTTCCGTCAAACCACCCTCGTAAATAGACGATGTTCCGCGGGGAACAGACGTTTTTGGTATGGATAATACTCGCTTATTAGAGGTACTGGGAGTTTCTCGTAGGTATCCATCGACTCCTCATACGATGCCATTTAGTACCGATGTCATTTAGTATTATGCCGCTGTAAAAGAGAAAGGAACGTCTGTTTACTTACGATACATTTGTTAAGAGTGGCGAATCCGAAAGGTTCATTAATGGCAACCAACCTACCTGTTCTTTCTTGGTCGGCACGCACACAGCAGATTGTTGATAGGACAAGAGAAGCGATTTTGTGAAGTCCTCTCGGTCTGCAAGCTGGCACGCTTCTAACCTAGGATTGAATAGTAGCACTGTAAAAACGTATTTTAAGAATTAAATATGGAGGACTATCAACAACAATTGCCTCAGATTTGCCTAAACAATGCATAACATATTTGAGGAACAGGAAGGTATGACCATTATGCAAATTTGCCGATATTGAGCCTAAATAATCCCCGTGAATTGCGCCACAGACGAGTAGACAGTCCAAAAGTGACGGCATGGTATGGTACTGACAAGAGCGAGAGGAGTTGTTGCGTTTTAATCATGGATTCTGTTGTTTAACAAACGTGTCGTAAACAAACAAACATTATTAATGGCGTCGTATGTAGAGTAAGCAGATACTTAAAACAGACCCGCATTCCTCATACTAACCTACTAACAGAGTATACTCCCATTCGCGGAGCTCCTAATGGAGAGCCTTCACGATTGTCACAGAATGGCGCAAACAATTATCTTACTTATTACAGAATTTATTATCCTCCAGAAACGTGCCTCGGCAACCACGTCAGTTTAACGTGAGACGGTAGGCTTGAAGAGATCAAGTAGTTCCTCAGATCCTCAGTTGCTTACTGAGGACAAAAGCAGCTCTAGTCTTGCGAGTTGCCCAGGTGTTCTGGCTATTGTTTGTAGCTGTAACGAACTTAATAGTAATGAGTGAAACAGCACTAATGATGTAACAAAATCCTCTATTGTTCAAACAAAGAAATAAATATTAAGACACAAATAAATGTCAATCAAATGTTAATTCAGACAGTAGTGCACAAATAGTGGAAAGCAAATATTAAGTCAAATACATAAAATAATTCAGAAATTCATTTATAAGCGGTGCATACCAAACGTGCGGTAATAAACTAATAAAACATAAAAAACTATGAGGGAAGCATGTGACAGCAAAAATATATACTAGTAGGAGGGAGGGGGGGGTCAATAGCACAAAGGTTTGACCATTGAGCGGATAGAATTACCAGGATCCACGATAGATCACTCAACACCTGCGTTAACACGGGTCTTAATATAGCTACGTGACTGTCGCTCGCCTGGGCTGACCGGGCCAGGAACATACACTCAAGTGGGGGTTTGTTTGTATTACAAGGAAACCACTACACATCACTTAACACCTGATTTGACATGTTAAGATTGCTAAGCGGCTGTAAAAATACAGGCTAGGAACGTACACTCCAGTCGTATAGTTGGTATAGTAAGGAGACCACTATAATCACTCAACATTTGTGTTGACACGGGTGTTAAGATCACTAAGTGACTGTAACTATGCTGAGTTGGCACAGGCTAGAAACATACATTCCCATGGCAAAGGAGATTAGGTACGGTAGAGAGAGAGAGAGAGAGAGAGAGAAAGAGAGAGAGAAAGAGAGAGAGAGAAATGTATTATAAACATATGTAACTGAACAGCATAAAACATATGAAAACACTCGCCGAATGCTTAGTAATTGCTTGTTCTGTCGCTCTTAATTTTCTCCTCTTGGCTAAATGCTGGTGGTTGCTGCTGCTGTGGCTGGCTTTTCAAGTTTGAGAATTGACTTAAAATATTCTATGAAACACAATTGTATATATAGACGTCATCCTCTACAGGGCCTTTGTCTCTGCTACACGGTCTCTATGGAGCTACTCACTCGATTAATTTTTACGCGTTACGGTGAACTACAGAAACCATTGAAATGGCTAAAGTTTCCACGCAAGCGACAATCTAATACGCATAAATTAATTAAAAATTAATTACGTCTCTTAGTTTCATATGTGAATACTTTACGTGTATTCTTTATCACACGTACAATGCATGTTTCATATCACACAGTCTATGCGTGCTCGTTACTATATATATTTAGTCAATACAAAACAATTGCTATTATTATTACGTCTTTCCTTAATACGTATTAGTGCGTTTCATAAACTTTGGAATCAACAAGAGTAGCTATCTTTCTCTAAGTATTACTGTGTCTCAATGTTCGACGCAGAATTTGTAAATGCTTACATATACTTTAATTATATTTTTAATATTATTTTAACTGGTTTCTGTGCCAGTAGCGTGTCGTTATTATTTACTTATTTGAAGCAATAAATTTATACTAAGTAACGTCCAACGTTACAACGCATTCCAAGAACGTCCGTTTCTCGTAAACAACCCGGTATTTGTGATACAAATCCAAGTAACATATTTTTAAAAAAATAATTTTTAATCATTTAAGCCATATTATTCTTATTATAGTTAATCAACAGATTCTGCATTTTATATTTCAAAGGAAATAAATTATATGCATTAAGTAAAATCACAAATAAACTAAGAAGATTTGATTATTTGACAACAGAGGCACATAAACGTTCAATAATTAAATCTTATAAACAAATCGAATTCTTAATGGAATCAACGGTAATTTTTACTTGTATGATAGTAAGTTGTTTAGGCATCTTACCTTATATAAAGCAGGACAACTCTGTAGCTTTATATGGCTATAATTATTGCGATATGGATCAGTATTGGTGCTACCAAGTGCGTATATTTTTGGACCTTATGGTTTTCGTATACTATATTGGACCTGTTCTTGCTGGTATGAATATACATTAATGTGAAAGATATATTTTGTCTTATATTTAGTATTTTCGTTTATGTGGTCTTAGCTTTAATCTTCCGTTTTAGTGCATCAGATGATGCACTGCAAAAAATGTGTTTGAAGAAACATTTTGACATCTGCAGAAAGTTGATCCTTCAGCTGAAAAGCTGATGGTGGAAAAAATAATCCCATTTAGTCCGAAAGAATCTTAGTAAAATGGAAAATAGTATGATTCCACGCGGTTAGGGGAAAATGTTAATGGTGGTTCAGCTAGTGGTGTTTTTTTTTAATATATCTATTAAACTTGTTACTTATATAGAAGAAAAATGACGTAATATTACATGTGGTTTGTTAGCGTGGTTAAAGTAGCAGCATTTAGATTATTTTTAACCTAATTAATATATCTGATAAGAACTTTTGAACTATAGAGAATTCTACCCGGAAAGCGCCTATCATATAAGGAATTATTTCCGATATGAATTGATAATTTTATAGGTTTTATATAAAAGAAAATGCAAATGTGTTATTTTTCTCATAAAATATGGATGAACCCCTATCTTGAATTATATAAAATTAAATATAATCTTGTTTCTAATACCGGAAAATAGCAAAAAGATTAGTATTTACTAATTAGTTGTTTACAATATTTCTGCTGGCACCCGTGAAATTAAAAAACATCTTCAGTGCAATCTATGTAAATATACAGATAAACATATTATCCATAAAATATATTAATCTTACTTATTCAATTCGAATAAAGGTGTCATAGTAAATAAAATATAATTGCAAAAAAATTGCCTAAGTCTAAAATCAATTAAAAGCGTCGAAGTGGCATAGATTCACCCAAATTTCAAATGCCAAATTCAATAAAATTCTTTGTTTCATAAACAAATGTCATTTAAGACGGAAAAAATAGTGGTATGTGTTTTTCAAAAATCTCAACAAGGGCTAGCAGAATTTAAAAAAAATATATAGTATGTTATTAAAAAGTTCACATTTCCAAGTTTCATAGAAAGCGAGATATTTACTCCCTGATTCACTATCAAATTACTCCCAAGATTACGTGTACAATTTTTTTATTTCACTTAATCACTTAAATATTATGGGATCTTTCTACACAAGAAATTAAAAAAAAAATAATGTAACAGGTTTTGGGAACATGGATTGCAGAGTTGGCAAAATGGATGACCTGTTTTAGAAACAATGTTTCAAATAAAATCGAACGGACTTTGTGTATCCCATACATTAAAATTTATTCAAATGTCGTATCTTTCATAGTTTCTGAGATATATCGAAAAGGTTGTTAAACTTTGAACGTGGCAGCTTTGCGTTCTGCAACAGTTGGTAACCTGGTTCTAAAATCACTCAAAACGAAAAATTCTCAAACAGGAATTCTATATAATTCATATAGCTATACGAATTACATACGGATATGGTATAAAAAAGTAAAAAATCTATTAGTATCCACAAGTTGCTATAAATTATTTGACTTCGTCCGCTATAAGAAATCGGCCATATTTCCGATTTCTTACAAATTTCTGCAAAAAGTTGAGCCGAGACGTTTCCACCATATATGTCATATTGGCAAACGTACTTAAAATAACATATTGCACGACAACTGAAACAAGTGTAAAATTACGATGAATTTTACGAAAACGCATACCCGAGATGCGCAGCCACCATATATGTCACAGAGTTTATTACGCAACATTAAATACAGAAGGCAGTTACTTTACTACTACTCTTAGTAAATTTCATGCTTACAAAACAAACCTACCCGTTCATTTAAGAAATCTGAAATATAATTGAATAATATATTTTTCTTTTAATATAAGTTTAATTCTAGATTTTAAGTAGTAGGCGACCACCGATGGTTTCTAAAGTAATAGTAGTAATTCACGCATAATAAATATGCAAACAGCGCTCAATGGAGCATATTCGTATATCGTCGCTGCAACTGTAAACAAACTTTATTTAACCGCGCTTTTGAAGTTATGTTTTTATTAGTATTATTTTGTAACGCTAGATGGCACTAGTTTTAAAAATTAATGCCATTATGTTTTCAACTAAAGCTAAGTTCTCGTTAGCATTTTTGTAATGTAATTAAATCTTTCTTTTTAATAAAATAGTATATTTTTATTTTTACAATTAAATATGTATAATAAGAAATTGATTTCTCCTTGTCTTTTGGACTGGGTCAGAGTATTATTTCTCAGATAAGACAGGATTTATAACAAATAGTAACTTCAATGGTACCATACCATGTTTATTTTAATTTCATTTGAATAAATTGTAATACATTTTAGGTTCAATTTATCCATTTTTTGCATATACGGTAGAAATTTACTTTGGTGTTCAATTTATTAAATGCAGATTTAACTCGCTTAACTTTGATCCAGCTGTTGACGACGAGTTGCTACATGAACAATTTATGGAATTATTTGAACAGTACAATTTCTTGATCAAGTAAGAATTTATGAAACCTATGAGTTGTGCTAACAAATAAAACTAACAAGCCTCTATATTTTAATATTTCAGATTCATCAGGGAGGTGAGAGATTGTTATTCCCTCGGTTTCCTTTTTGAGTTTTCTGGTCATGTGCTGTTGAATGCTTCTATTGTTTTAGTTGCTATATCAGAAAGCAAGTAAATAATAATTGTATAAAAATACACACTGAAGTATATAAAACCAGAGCAGTACAGAGTTTTTCAAATATCTTTCATATCTCAAAAATAATTTTTGAGTACGTTGAATTAATAATTAATTCCTCACAAACTAATAATACTAAAATACAAAAACTTGTTCATGAGGTTACTTTGATGGTAATAAGACAAATAAATAAATTTAGTTATTTGTTGCATTATTAACTTTTGTTAATCATAACCGATTTCGATTTATGTCATCAGGTGAAACTGTAAATTGCTCATGAAATTCAGAAAGCTCATGTAAATTGAGTTTACTATTTTTTTTTTAAATTAATGCAAGCCAAATACGTATTCCGAACCAAATACGTACATTGCGTATAAAAGGTTTTGAATTAAATTACTCTTTCAGTGTGACGGTAAAGACTTTGGACAAAATAAATTATTACATGGTATACGTTACTACGACGTGTTTTTCATATGCGCTTTGTTTATGTGGATCAATGGTTTTAGATTCCGTAAGTGATTTATTAATATCATGTAACTCAAAGTAATCTAACTCTAACAACTTAGTTTTGCTGTTCGATTTTTAAAACTGCATATGTACCATAAATATATTCCCTAACAACTATATTTGGCACAAAATCGAATACGAATTTAATTCAGGTATGTAATTACCTGAATGCTGGGTGAAAGGGGTAAAGAAGATGGTAAGGTATGAAAGGAAGGTGATGGAAAGTGAAGAAAAAGTCTTGGTA
>WYDF02096458.1:0-10750 GCA_009867245.2 Adranes taylori | reverse complement strand
TTGTTTGGTAAAGCTAATAATGTGTCATCAATATAAATTGAAATTAAAGGTATAAGAAAATCAGAATTGTTAACCACTTTCTTGATAATATGGTCCATAACCATGAAAGCCAGAATTGGCCTAAGTTGATTACCCATAGGGCATCCGAACTTTTGTAGGTACATATTATCATTGAAGGAAAACTAGGATGCATCAAAGATATGTATTATTAAGTTTTTGAAAGTACTATGATCAATGTTAATCAATTTAGAAATCTCAAACCAATGACAACCTATCAGATCTAACACCAAAGTTTTTGGAATGTTAGTAAAAAGTGATTTGACATCTAAGGAGACCAGTGCATAATCTAAGGGCTAATGACTATTTGACAGTTTTTGAACTACCTCCACACTATTCTTGACGTTGTAACGAAACAATGGAATGAGATTAGTTAAAATATTTGAAAGAAATTTATAGTGTCTATAATTCAGAGAGTTGATACACGCAACTATTGGACGAAGGGGTCTATCCGCTTTGTGTATATTAGATAAACCATACATACACGGGGGAACCGTGTTATGAGCTGTGAGTGATTTTACTTGATTGTCTGAAATAAATTTTTTGCCATATAAATTCTTTATGAAACCATTAGTGGTGGATTGTACTTTCTCAAAGAGCTGTACAATAATCATGATTGTACAGCTCTTGCTAATGGCACAGCTCTTGCGTGGCTCGGCTAATGGCACGTTATTACCACCCTATGTTGTGTTCAAAAGCGTCTATTTTTACGATTAATGGAAGGAAAACGGACCGAAAGGACTTCCATGTTGTGATTAGCTATGTTGCAACTTAGGCACACAGTTCGATGGCACGGCAAGCGGACGGATGAATGGCGCTACTTTAATGGACTGGTTTAAAAGCACTTTCCTACCCCACGCCAATGGTCCAGAATGTAAGAAAGCCTTAATAGGTAATAATTTATCATGACTATGGACTTCGATGTACTAAACATGTGTGTATAAAATGACAATGACTCCGTCTGTTTAGTTCCGAACTCCACGCACCTGTGCCAACCCCCAGATGTTGGGTTCTTTAAGCCAATGAAAGAAGCTTGGCGCGTTAAAGCCGCTGAATGGAAACTTCAAAATATACGACTTCCAACGGTCCCCAAAGAGAAGTTGGCTACTCTTTTGAAAAGAACTTTAAATACTATGGATAAAAAATCTGCACGAGTTAGCAGTTAGTCTCGAGAAGAAACCGCCAATATACAATCGACAATCAAACAAAACTTGATAATTTCATTTTGTTATTCCGGTATTTTTACACTGGATTATCAACCAGGTTTTAAAACATTTCCACGAGAAGTCGAAGCAGTTGGAATCAAAAATACTCTGTCTGTTCTTCGAAAAGAAAATAGATTCGGGGAGTCAACCCGAACACAGAGGAAGAAAAAAGACTCAAAGTCGCATCTGGATGTAGCATAACTACGGCAACTGCTAGAAATGAGGCGGATAATAATAATTTAGACAATAGGGATGAAGATGACAACCTGTTACCCAGCACAGCAACACAAAATACAGAGCATCCCGCATCCGCCACCTCTGTGTCAGACTTTAATCGAGAATTTTAATATGAAGAAATATCTGCATGAGGATTCACCATAGGTCGATACGTTTTGGCAAAGTTTTCTTCGCCACGATTAAAGGAAATAAACAAATATATGTAGCCAAAATAATTAATCTATTTGAATAAGTTTTAAGCAGTTAGGGTTTAAATAAATAACGCGTAATTGAAATATATTTCGTTATCGACTTTCAAATGTACATTTTGCTACTAATAAAACCATTCCTACAAAATGGTTTATTGCTGCCCTTCGAACGTGACAAACACTTCTCTCTAGCGTGAGAAAGCAAGAAAAATTGAGTGTATCCGCAATCGCATTTGAGTGGGCCATAAACCGCCTGCTCGTATTTATACACCTGGTATCGAGATCCGATAGTTTTCGACGAATATGGTCACTAAGGAATCCGCATAAACCACTCTCGTTCAACCTTTGTTCGTGTCGACTAGTGTTTCGCTTTATAAGAAGTTGGACGTTTGTAAATTGAAAGTTTACAACTTATTGAATTACCAAAGCCAAGGGGTAATTTTCGCTCGCGATTATAACCTACGCTCCAGTTCAGTCTACAAGAGACTAATTTAGTCTACCAGACTCTGCCGACAAAAAACTCACAACCTATTGGACAATTTATTATTCTCAACCAGTTAATTTCAATTAAATAATATATTTTATAGTGTGCTTTTGTTATTTTATAATTATTGTTAGTTCAAATTATTAGTAAACACGCGTTATTAAAATTCAGCACAGTGTTTGATTTTTGCATGAACTAATAGTTGTATGTTTGTATGTGGACATTAATTAACCTCCCTCTTCACGATTCGCGAAATAGCCTTAACGAATCCGAACCACGACCAGCAAATTATACAGTCCACTGCTGTTTCATAAACAAATTGATCCAGTCTGCTTCAATGTGTGCAAAATAACGGAAGCTGATCTAGAAACCATTGTAATGGGGATGAAATCGATTGGAAAAATAAAAATTTACGATATCAAACTTAATTTTCAATTTTTTTGCATACACTAAATTCCAAGAAATAAAAAATGATATAAAATAATATGCTTGTGCTTAATGGCTTAAATTAGTATAAACTTCTACGCGCCAACACAAAGTTGTTTTTTATAAAACAGTGCTATTAAGTAGTAGGTTTGTATGAGATAAAAGTCATAAATTAATTCAGCTTTTCGGATTAATTTGATATAATAGAAAAGAAAAGGAATGGTTAACGGACATTAGCGGTCGAACTGTGTAATCAATGTTTTTGATGTATCTATAGAACATGATGTGTATATTTGATGTTTCAATCCACTTAGAGTAATGAATGAAATAAAACATTAATTTTGTAATGCATTTATCCATTGCGCGCGAGAATTTTTATGTTTTATGATGCTTGCGGAGCATTAAATTTAGCATTTCAAAAGATTTAAATGCTTCACGTATTTATCTTTCTAAATGCACATATTTTAATAATCTAAAACTATTTCATTCCTGCTTAATGGGCTATAAAAGATCTATGAAGATAAATAATAAATTCCTGATTTCATTAAGTTCAATTATAAAACCCGAAGTTTGAATTTTATATTCACATTGAATAATTAAATTCTATTGTGCAGTACAATAGTATTGTAGCGTGGAGATTTCTCCACGTTCGTGTTAAGTTCGAGATTAGAAATATTGAACATGCAATACTTAAGATAAAAAATACAAGAAATTTAGGACGCATAGACCTTGTGAATATTTGTTAACAGTAAACATGTTGTATGCTAGGGCTTTCCCCTAACCCGATAAATACTACTTGTCGGCCCGACAAGTAGTATTTAACATTTAGAGAATCATTCAAGCTTCTAGTTATGAAGTGAAATATAGCGCGAATACATTTTAAAACCATCTTAATTAGTTCAGAATTACAGTATAGAAATAGATTAGGTTCCGACGGAACTAGAATGTTTCCGAGGTGTCTATCGTTCAAATTATAGGAAGAAATGAATATTTAGGAGCTGTGGCTGAAAGAAAGTCAGGGGCGGTGTAATAACAATAAGCTAAGTGCGCTATGTCAGTGTGTAAATGACCAAATTAATATAACTTGTAATTGATTCATAATAGATGAATGGACGCTGTATGGGAGTTATTAGTACAGGTACCAGAAACACATCTGATTTGATTGACCCCAATTACGATAAAAGGAAATTAACCTGACAGAAGAATAGACAGATAAGTGGAATACATTGACTAAATGTATTTTACCAAAAGAGGGGAATGGCGAAGATTCTAGAATGTGTTAATTATGTACAAATTAATCATGACGAAAAATATGCATATCGATATGTGGAATGGGATCAGTATGTACAAAAACGATGCCCAGGTCTAGTAGAGGAATAGTTATTTTGGGCGTCCGCCGAACGTCGTAATGTTCAACTAAGTAGCGAAATAATAATATTATATTAATAATATTAGATTAGTAATTAAATAAAAAATAAAGCCATGTCTAATTAAAGTGAGATCACAAATTTATTAAGTAATTTATTATGCATTCGTCTAATGTAGCGCTGTACTTAGCATTAATATTTTTGAGAATAATTCAGATAAATTAACATTAGTATAATTTTGATGAATAAAGTAAAGTCGAGTGTAATTAGTATCAAGTTTGTTGATCAAGGTAAAACCAAAAGTAGTACAAATAAATAATTAAGATAATGGTGCGTTACTCTAAAATAATAAATAAATAGTTCGTGTACAGCGGCAAAATCTGTAAGTACCTAGTTTAGTATTTCTTTCATGTAACTGAACAAATCATAAAGTGACTTTTATTCAAGTGCTTATTAATTGCTAAGCGATCGATGCTCATTAATGTTTTACGTATGGACATGAATGAGCATGTCAGTGGATTGCATGTAAACAGTTTTAATGACCAATACAGTTTAATAAAGTTTAATAACTGTTTTATTTCTGCTGTCTGAATATTAGGGCTTATGAATATCGTTAAGGATTGGCGTTACCAGTAATTACTCAGCCACGAAATGCACAATTAAATCTGAACGGTGCTATCTTATAAAATAACAAAGGAGTTCGGGTACCTATAATTGTGAGCAGTGGATTGCTACGCTAACCCATATAAAAGTCCCTTCTCACCCATATCATGTCGGGGAGAACAACCCACCGCCCTAAACAATACGTGACAGTATTTATGATTTCATATGTATTTTCACAAATATAGAAAATATGAAATATCGCAAAGTCCATTCGCAAATTCTTATTATAATCTTCATTAATTGATTGGGTTCCCAATACAAATAGTCAACATGGTTCAATAAAATACAACTATCACGAATTTCTCAAAAAAACAGAAACCCATTCTAACTAAACCTGTTTTTTCAGTGATATCTTCGTTACATTAGATGCTCGTTCAGCCATTCCAACACATTGACGCAGGTAGTTCTGTACACGTTTGTGAGCTTATGATTACTTTGACTCAAAATTGTCGGGCTTTTATCAAAATAAGAAGATAATGTGTATAATATCTTTGGCATTTGGAACAAATTAACTGGTTTTGATTTATTTGAGTGTTCATGCCTTGTGCAGATAAATGGGACGCTATAACGGTGGATGTTATTACATGCCAATACCATCAAAATACGAGTAGTTAATCAATATTATTATGAAACCATGCCGTTTAAATTAAGAATTATTCTAGAAATCGCGTTATTTTCCGATTGACTTACGTTATTTAAATGACTTGTGTCCGATTGATTTATGCTCATATTAAAGAATATTATCTATAATTTAAAATCTGTATTAGACACGCGGCTAATTGCGTAAAGTACAAATGAAAATAGTAATTATGGCAGCATCTATAGTACCTATCAACGGTATGTGAAGTGAACGACTCGTAGAAAAATCAATAATCCATATGACGCATGTTATTTAATAACCACGCACGTATAAAGCAGTGCAGAACAGCGAGTTTCGACCTAATGCGCTAGATAAGTACGAATTTGCACGTTCAAATTTGGCAAGGTTGTTGTAAGCCGGTAATGCAGAAATTAGTAATAAAGGACAATGCAATTTTCTAGATTTAGACGGTTGGAAACATCGCAATGATAGAAAAGAGGTAACAACTGAATAATTTTATAGATGCCGGGCGGCAATTGGTTGAGAGGTTATTGCGCCAATTGTGTGAAAAAACCACGAAGTGACAAATGATTTTAGGCGTCATTTCAATATATCCGATCTGGTGGTTGGCATTCTATTGTTGTAATCCCCACGCCAAAAGATTCCTAAATAGGCAAAAAATTCCTAAGAAAATCAGCCCCTTCACCGCACCTGAATAAAGTACGAAGAATTTTGTTAATTCATGTAACTAAAGAAACAATTTAAAAATTACCATAAAACGAATAGCATATAGCGGAGTCCATTGACCGTTAGCGAACAAAACCAGAGTAGTCATATTGGGCGTGGCAGCATTATACAGTACCAGTCAGTCTGAGATATTTTTGGAATATTAGGAAATGTTATTTAGTAATAAATTGTATAAATTGTACCCCGATTTTTAACATTTGTTTTTATGTCTTTCATTAATTTTGAACGAAAATATGTAACTACAAATAAACAAACAGCAATTGGTTACACAAATTTTATTCAAAATATTTTTTATTACAATGAAATATAGCTTACAGAATATTTTTAATTAATTTCAGTTGGCATTTGTATTGCAACTGTTGCAATAATTGATTCTTTTTTTTGACCATGATTTTTGCAGAAAAAATTCTTGCCTTTTGCACAATAACTATGGAACTCCTTAACCTTTCTTGGGCAATAATTGCAGCGTCCGAATGACTTTTCTGGGTTTGGCGGGATGAGTTCATCTTCTCGAGGTAGTACTTACGTCATAGCATTCAGTCCTCTTTTTGGGATACCATTGATATTCTGCAATCGTTACACTACATGCGGTTTTACTAGTTCTAGTCCTAGATCAAGTCAAACCAATCTCCTTCGATCCGTTATATTTTTTCCACCCTGGAATTTTTTCCTATTGTGAAAACGAATTTGTACTAGATAAATCAATCATATTTTGGAAAAGTGCAAATGGCCATCTTTTGGTCCCTTTTTTTACACTGTATTCATTGACCAATTTATCCAAAGTGTCCCCTGCCCTTTTGTATTATTGTAGTGAAGTATCATTTAGGGCTTCATAGCATTTTCTTTTTCACCGATGGCCTGGTCGTGATGTTCGGTACTCAATAAAATTACAGCATTATTCTTTTTGTTTACATACGAATAGAGAGTGACATATTTGTTGAATGCAAATACAGAACTTTTTACGTTTAAAAAAGGGCAGGAGGAATATCGGCCTTACTTTTCCCATCGTTCCACAAAGGGTTATTCCGCATCATATAGCTCCTTAGCAAACGGCACGCTAGTAAAAAAAATTGTCTGTGGTAATTCCACAACCGCGCTAAATACCATGTACCAAGTCAAGAACAACTCTTTCACCTTGCTGTTTTCTGGAGTAGTACCCTCTTTGACTGAATAAATTTGAAGATTGCAAGTTCTTTCGCAGTCAGTCATTGCCCATATTTTCATACCATAAGATTGCACGCATACGTTCTTTCGCAGCTCATTGCCCATATTTTTATGCCATATTTGGCTGGTTACGTGCTTACGGCTTTTTGATTGGTAAACTATACCATTTTATCTATCATAGCTACACAAATAAAAAGTTTGAAACAGCCGGCCAATTCAAAAATATTTTTTGAAGCAACCGTTATACAAGTAGGGTCTCTCACAATATTCTGTCGACGTTGGCGACCAACTGGCAGGTCCTGGTTCCAGACAGTTCCATTGTTTGATATATAGGATGAATTGCTCAAATATTTAGCGCGCAGGTTTGTTAAGGGTTCTTCGTCGTTGTCACTGTCAACAGAAATATGGTTGTCCTGCAAAAACCAGGCAAAATATATAAAGAAAAGTTTGTAAGTTAGAAATAATCAAACCTCAACCAGATCAAGGTGAATAATATTATCAACCTCCTCTGCGTTTTCAGCAAAATCTTCTTCATCTGAAGCTACCGAAACATTATCTATTAAATTTTCAGCTAATTCGTCACTATCTAATTCATCTAAAAACCTAAGATACGCAAAGCTAATGTAAATTTGCGTGCGTGGTGATATCGCTTGCAATCGGCTCTCGCGAAAGGCGCATTTCACGCCTAGAAGCGAGCGCCACATGCGTCTTCGCTGTGTGCTTGCTTCTCGTCTGATCCTAGTTCGCTATAAAAAGAACAGCTGGCCCGACGATAAGAGTCCGCACAGAAATCCGTTACCAGGCGACTATAATTGTGACCGCCGGACGGACGCAGGCAAGGAATGTCATAGCGTTTTATAGTATATTACGCTCTGTGTCTAAATCCTAAGCGGGGTACAAAGTGTACTCCAAAAAAACAAAATTGATTATATTTTGAAAAATATGAAGTGTACATGGCCGATTATGAGGATATTGTTACTTAAATCATTTTTAGAGGCAATTGTAGAAGAATAATAGATTTGAAAATGTAATCTTTAAAATACACGTAATTTTGTACGCCTGGGGTAAAAAATGTACCCCTTTGGTACCCCAAAGGTTAAATATACTACAAGTTGATAAGGCAAGAAATTTTAACTTTTCATTAGAAAGCTAAAGGTTTAGCGACTGAGTTGTACTTAACAAAACGCACACAATTACTCAATGTACATAGAATTAAATGTTATTTAAAATAATCACAACAGCGGTATTTTACGAAACAACTTATGCATGTATTTCAATTATTCATGTTAGCTTTTGAAATCCGTCACATATATTTATATAAAATACAAGAACATTAAGAATAGAATATTAAAACTTAAGTAGCTTGTACAAGACAAGTTTGCCTTTATAATCTAATAGACAAATGTAGTCTCGTTTATAATAATATATTGCATAGGCTGAGCTAAATAAACAATGTTTTGTGCCTTATATTTTTTCGCGGGTTATAAGTGTAAAGATATACTAAAAATAATATTTTAAGAACACAACTGAGATGTACGCAGTAACGACTCGTGATTAAAGTTAGATTCGTTTAAAAACTTTCTGGCATTACTTCACAATAGTGCAAAACGAACGAGACCCACACATTGAAAATCTATATATTCTATAAAAAATCTATAAAATCTAACATGTTCACACCGACGTGCAATCATATGCTCAGCGGCATTAAGGTTCTGTAATTTGTGCAAGGTTTCATGTTCTCTAAGGTATTGTACATTTTATACGAAATCGTCAGAAAGAAATCTTGCAATATTAATTACGGTTCTTTATGTGATGAAACTTGGACAGGGCCGAACTATTTTAAAATAGCATGAGGAAATAAATTTTTTTTTGCTACTTTAATTTTGGAGAAACCACGTATAAAATATTAATTATTACAGTCTCTTTGGTTACAATTTACGAGTACGAGCTTAGTAGCTTAGATTTTCTTTTAGGTTCTACCAAATTCTGAATCCTGTCCTGCAAAAGTTTACGCCGGCGCTGTTAACGCCGGATATTCAAACTTGTTATGATTTTCCTGTGAGTTATTTATGTTGAGTATACTTTACACTAATGTATAGGATTAAGAAAAAAAAGTGATTAAACAATTTCGAAAATGATACAAGTACGTAATAAACTTTGTCATACATATTTGTTGTATAATGGACAAGTCTAAGTACGTACTTGTATTTTTAAACGTGGTTGTATAAACTTCCACAATTGAATATTTAGAACAATTTTCTTTATATCTACATTGAAACTAAGTACATTTTGAATACAAAGTATTAGATATTCTTGTTTTAAATAGCAATAATTTGAATTTGTTGAAAAAAAATTCAACGAACTCTCTGCGCCGATCTTGCGGTCAAATCAACATCTATCAGTCATTTCATTGGCGTTCAAACTCAATAAAAATTTTGTACCAGCGGTGATACACGCGGCCTAACTGTGCATCATCATATCTATTACACACTATTACCGTGCAAAATAGGAAAGTCAAGGCATGACCTCTTTAATGAAAGTTTCGAAAATCACGGATCCACTTTTGGACCTCTTTTGTCCATAATATAGATGCGGTCAGGAAACATTGTTCAGGGATGGTTTTCGGCAACAAATCTAACTCTAAGATCTAGACAAAATGCAAATCATGGTGTTCGGTATGAGAAAGTTGAGTGATGCAAATGTGCTAAACAAAATAAAGCTTTTAGATTTATATTGTACTCGTTCCATTTTAGTTCTATGGTAGATGGTTTTGTGCGCTTAATACTTCTAAGCCATTTAAATAATTCACGATGGCCAGATTTTCTGAAATATTGTTATTACGTAAACAGTTTGTTTGCTAGATGAATTAGTTGGAAAATAAACACAAACGTTTACAGGCAGATTTACCTTAAGTTTTACAAATAAGATGTAGAAATAATTATTTATTGTTAATTAAACTCTATTGTGTCTAATTAAACCTTGAACAAATTCTTTTATCTACATGGACCATCAGCCCACGTAGCATGTTAGTTGGAAAAGAGAGACACATGTGCCGAGACGAACTAGCTAGGGGAGAATAAGAAACCAGTAAAAGACACATAGCTCTCACTGTCAAAAGCAGTCGGTAATAAGAAATGTTAAGTTGTAGGGCGAATCCATGTCAGTCAGCGTTTTGAAAATGAAATCATGAATTAATTTAAATTATATTTTATTCAAAGTTAAATCATAAATAAATTAAATTGTTAAATAAGTAGAAGTAATATATGGGGCATGCAGAGTATAGTCTTCCATAATATATAATTAATCCAAGTATAAATTCTTTACATAAAATAAATAAAATAAAATTATACCACAAGTATATTTTCGCAAAAATAAATTGAAATGGATTAACAACGTAACGTTGTGTAATTCTAAAATAAGTTTGTGTTGGTAGGAACGACAAAACCTGTAAGTAAAATCTATATATATATATATATATATATATATATATTTATATAAATCAATGTATGTTTGTATGTATGTCCTTTATGCCTGACTACACCATCCACCTGAGCGACAAGAAACTTTAGGAATTTGTTGAGTACACTCCCGGGAAGGTTTCTGTGAAATTGGTTTTTTGAAATTGATTTTAT
>WYDF02096447.1:0-10750 GCA_009867245.2 Adranes taylori | reverse complement strand
CGTTTGCTGAGTTGTTGTTTTTTTCAATAAAACCTGATGTCCAATTACCGATGATTTTCATTTGATATGATAATAAAACATATACGTAATTAAATATTGCATGACTTCGAAATGTTAATATTCATTTTAAGAATCAACTACTTTTTAAATTTATGAAAGAAACAATGAAATTTAAATAAATACCTAGAATAGACCACTAAATTAATTCCTTGTTTCAACGTCGATTTATATAAGTTACCTCCGTATAAATCAAAAAGATTTACATTTATCAACGTTTAAGTCAACAACGCAGAACAATATTTACCAGCCTCGTAATAGTTTGATTATTTATGTATCTCGTTCTGTTAGAAAACGGTACGGTCGAATTCATTATCTCTTTGCACCCGACGCGGTATACAGGTAGATGTGATATGAAAAATCGGTTCGGTGCGGTATGTCAATGTTCGGTTCGGTGAATCCCATCCCCTTATCATGTAAAAGGCTTTTGTTGTTCATGCATATACATATTTTTAGTTGCATATTCCACTCGGTCGAGTTCTCTCGTTTAGTTGACTATATGTGCTGCGTGGACATGTGATGTGTGCCTGCTGCTGCTGCATACATTACTTCCATGAAGGTAAAAAACTACTAGTGCGTTCGAAATAGAAACCTTTTCCTATTTACAATTAATACTTCGCGATACATCGCGTACCAAGCATATACCGCAATAAAAAACGTTCTTTAAGGGATGACACATCGCTAGTAAATTGTGTATTTATAATGGATAATCATGATGTTATAAAATAGAAAGCAGATACGAAAAACGATAAATACTTACTTAAAATTTCAAATGCAGTTGGGCTTCCAGAAAATTTTTGTTTGAAAACACCTTCAAATAAGCCATATTTAATTTCGCTTGGCTGTTCATTAATTCCTAAAATATAAAAATTAATTGTAGTACTAACAATTAAAATTCGTAAATTTCTAAGTTTTTAAACTAAAATATTATGCGTTAAGTTTATGAAGCAAAAAAACATTAATCAATATTTGAAATACAATTTTTTTTACATATTCTAGCAAAAATTATTAATAAATAACAATAAAATAAAATTTATAAAATTGATTCCAATTTCATAATTATTTTATTATTATTTATTTGCTTATTACTGCTAAACAAGTTTTAACAATATTTACCTTCATATATGAATCTGCCGTCTGCGACGACCCACTGCTGGGTACCTAATGATACTGCCGACAATATTGCTGCTAAACCTGATGTGAAACAGACTATTAAAATAAAACCACGTTTTGTTTTGGCCATACTTGTAGCATCTTATAATATTATCTTATTTATTGCAGCAATAATCTTAATTAATTTCTGAATTTAATAAAAGTTAACAAAACGATACTATAAAAAAACAATTGCTTTAAAATGGTTATTCCATTACTAATAATATTTGTTGATGCTGAACTACCTTTTGTGATAAGATATCAGGATTTATTATCAAAAGATTATTATAAACGTAGATATCACGTGCGATATAAAATAGTGAGTTAACTACTTACTCACATTATCAATAATTTTATTTTATATTTTAGTCCGAATCTTTTGCAAAATTAAATAAAAATAAATCGTATTAGTCATGAATATAATTCAACATATATTTGCAAATTTAAACTTGTAAATGTAGTGTTTATAAAAATATAACACATTTTAACTCAAATACAAATACAGGAACACAATCTTTTAAAACTTTTTTCCAGAACAGTACATATTTGTAAATTATAGCGTAAGAAAATGCGCCATCTATACACCATATTAGAAGCACGTGTAATACAATAGATAGATAAGGGCAGAAGAACATCATTTTTCTGCAAAACTTCATTTGTACTTGGACAAAATAAATCTCTCATTTGCTTAAGCCAGTAAAGAAAATGAATACAGACTGAATTATAAAAATAAAAAACCCCCAAAAAGATCTTTCTTCAGAGTGGTTAGAAAATGTACTAAGCAACAAATTAAAATTGTACAAAAAATTGCGATAAATTGTAATTAAAGGTGTTGATTAAATTACAAGTTAAATAAAACTTCAGTGTTTTCTTGTATCGCTTACTTTTATTTTAGTAGACCGGTTTCAGACCGTATGGCATCGGTTCTTTGTCAGCACTCAGCGCTAAATATATATTATATTATACTTGTTTCATGTTATGTTAGATTCTATTGTACTTAGATTATTGAAACATAATTATTACGTTTATTGTTTAGTGATAAAAGTGAAATTGATAAATAATATTGAAAGTACAAGAAAAGGTGATGTAGTGTGAGTGTGCATGCACTTTTTCCTTGTGTGAGTGTGCATGTTTTGATTTTAGTGGTTCATTTTTTTTGTATGGTGAGTTATATATATTGAGGTTTGAAGTTTAAATCTATTTGTTCATTGAGTAAGTTACCATTATGTATCCATTTTTTAATCTCTAGTCATTCCAACAGTAAGAGTTTCCATCCGTACTTCCGGTATGTAATATTTCTGTACCTTCATGATTGATTTTCTGGTCATGTTCAAATACATGTTTTCTAAAGTTTCTCATTGTGTATTTCAAGTGTTCCTTTATTCTTGTCTTCTCATTTTTCCGATGTATTCTTTATTGCATTCACATGTTATCTTGTATACTCCACTCTATTCCATATCTTTTTTCTTTCTATTGTTGTTTAGAATGTTTATTAGTTTGTGGGCCGCTTTGATGTTGTGTTTCCTCAGAATTTGTTTACATCTGTCATTTGTTTTTCGAGTGTATGTAAGTTTTTTGTATCTTTTGTATCTCTTCCTATGCTAGACTATGGTATTCATTTCTAGTTTTTTTTTTCTGTTTTAGTTTTCTTCGTTGTCATTTAACTCAACAGTAACCTTGTAAAAGGATTCTGTAGAAGATAAATTACAAGTATTAAAATTTTAATAAATTTCACTGTTATTACATGTACTTAATTGTTTTTATTACGTATTCTTATACTTTTAGGTAAATTTCGGCTATTTCCAGTCATTCTCAAGCAACTGCTTTTCTGTTTACACATCTGTTGTCACGAGGGACAAATTAAGAAATTGAACCGGCCCGGGCTCCCCAAGTTGTTGACTATTTATAATAGAGGGCTTTGAGACTATTATTGACTAAGCCAAAAGTGACGAGAGCGTTTATCGCACGAAACATGATGAGTTTCTGTCAACGCTGTGTTTGTTGAATACCTTGCGCTATAAAATAAGCGCAAAAAGCAGCTGCCCAGCTGCTTTTGTCTCTTACTAGGATTTTAAGCTATAAATTGCCTATAACTAAATGGTGTTATAAATAAAGTGGTGTTATTTTCATTTTAGGTAATTATTTATTACTAAATTGATTATTAGTGAATCATATTGTCACGTATTTTTTAGACGGAGGGTTATCCTCTCCAACGTGACATGGGTGAGAGGGGACTCCTATATTAGTTAGCGTAGCAATCCCCTGCTCACAATTACAGGTACCTCGAACTCCTTTGTTATTTTATAAAATATCACGTTAGTTTAGCTACTTCAATCAAAGTTATTAATTTAATAATTGATGCAGAACAGTATAATCTAAATATCCCAGTCAATTAGCCCCACTAAATTTAGAATAAAACACTAGACCGGACCATTGCTAAGTTGGACGTGCCGTTTAGTTTTAATTGTGCCTTTCGTGGCTGAGTAGGTAATTATTGGTAACCTCAAACTTTAACGGCAGTCATAAGCCTTAATATACAGGCAGCAGAAATTAAACAGTTGTTAAACTTACTTAAATTGTATTGGTTGCTTAACAATGTTTACATGCAATAAAATGACATGCTCATTGATCCCCATACGTAAAATAAAAAAATCAACGCTTTGCAATTAATAAAATAAATCAACACTTGAATAAAAGTGACTTTATGATTTGTTCAATTACATCCCAATAAAAATTAGACTACGTACTTACAGGTTTTGTTGCTGTGCACAAATTATTTATTATTTTAGAGTAATACACCATTATCTTATTTATTTATTTATATTTCTTTTGGCTTTGCCTTAATCAACAAACTTGTTACTAATACACTCTACTTTACTTTATTCCTTAACATTATACTCAAGTTAATCTATCTGAATTATTCCCAAAAATATTACTGCTACTTACCGCGCTGCATTAAACAGATGCATAATAAAATACTTAATTAGTTTATGCTCACACTTTAATTCAATATGACTTTATTTTTTATTTTATTCTTATTCTAATATTATTTTATTCTAGATTAATATTTCACTACCTATTTGAACTTTACGACGTCTGGCGAACGCCCAAAATTATTATTCTCCTACTTGCCCGGGGCATCGTTTTTATACATACTGTCCCCTTCCACGATATGCATATTTTTGTCATTATTAATTTGTGCATAACTACACATTCTAGAATCTTTGCTATTCCCCTCTTCTGGTAAAACACATTTAGTCAATGTATCCCACTTAAGTGTCTGTACTGTTGTCACCTTAATTATCTTTTATCGTAATTGGCGTCAATCCAATCAGATGTGCTTCTGTTACGTATGCTAATAAACGCCACACAGCGTCCATTCATTTATTATCAATCAATTACCAGTTAAATTAATTTGGTCACTTACACTCTGATTATTGTTGCTATTGTGATTATTGCTGATTATTGTTGCTATTGTGGCTTAGTTTATTGTTGTTACATCACCTCTGACTTTCTTTAAGCCCCCCCTCCCCCTCCTAAACATTCATTTCTTTAGATAATTTGAACGCTAAACACCTCGGAAAGCAACTAGTTCCTTAGGAAAGAACTTAATCTATTTCTATACTGTAATTCTAAACTAATTAAGATGCTTTTAAAATGTATTCACGCTATATTTTACTCCATAAATAGAAGCTTGAATGATTCTCTAAATGTTAATTACTACTTGTCGGACTTTTCACAAGCATACAACATGCTTACTGTTAACAACTCTTCACAAGGACTATGCGCCCTGAATTTCTTCTACCTTTTATACGCATTGCATGTTCAATCTTTTTGTCTCAAACTTAACCGGAACGTGGACAAATCTCCACGTTACAATATGTTTATTTCAATATTCATTTAGTGCTAGAAACAGTTAGAATGATGTATAAAGTAAATAATTCTATTCGTTTACCTGTGTGTCTTGTTTCTCAAATAGCCATATAAAAAGCACATCTATTTTCAAACTTGATATATAAATGTCGTTGATTCATCAGTGGATCTGTAAGTTCTCACAAAGAATTTATACTTACTCTGTTCATTCGAAAGTGATGTTTAAAGTTACTTACTATACATTGTTGTACAATGTTTCCAAAATAATTTTCATTGTGCATTTTGAACGGGGTTACATTTCGATAATGAATTAATATCTCAGCAACTTCATTTACCTAGAAAAAAGTAATCCATACCTTTTAATTTAACAATTATACAAAAAGTTAAACATAACCTATTATTTGCATATAGATGGCCACTAGTTTTTTGTTTAGCGAATTATAAGCTGCTTACTAAAAAGCTAGGTAGGTTAGATTGTAGGCGTTAAAGTAAGGTTAAAATACATGTTTTATCCATAATTTTTACATGTGTTTATTTCTTAAAGTTAGCTTTTCTTTCATTATAAGTTCTCTTTTATTCCCCAGAATTATTAAAATAATAGATTACAGCCATTAGAAGAGAAAACTGATAAAAAAGACCAGAATTTGCAGTGATAATTTTTATTAGTAGATTATATGGAAAGTACAACTATACGGTTAAATCCAGCAGCTGTCCCCCGTGTCTTTAACTTTCCGCTTGCATTTACAAAAGCAATGCAAAAATTAAAGACAATATGAAGTCAAATAACAGACTAAGAACAAACTAGTCAAAGAAGTAATAAAATAAAATTATTTTATTTAAGTAACTTATAAATAAATATATACAAAGTCAATCTTCTGATAAATAAATTTAATATACTAATATCAAGCAATAATTATCATTTTTACTTGGATTGATGTGTTGGTAAGTTAATTTTTCCTATATTTAGTATGAGTTAAACAGAGATAGATGCACATGTATATTGCGTATATTGCGGATTGCTTAACATTCTTGGCCTCAAAACTATGTTACTAGGCATCCATTCCAGTTACGTAGTATATAGTTCAATGTCTCAGTGTTGCTTTGCGCTAACTAAAAGTAGCTTCATTCGCTATACGCGCCGGATGTATGATGATAATATAGAGTTTGCGCCAGGGCAAAATTTACGTTATAAATGATGTTCTTATAGTTATAATCATAACCCATGCACAACCAACAACATAAGATTCGTTCTTATAAATTATATCCCCCTCGTTATAAGGTTATAAGTAACTATAAAAAAAACTCCTTGCGCAAAGTTTATAATGAGGCCATAGTTAAATATGAGTTGAGCGTTCTGTACATTTATTCCTATATATTACAGTTTTCTTTGTCGAAATAATTAAACTTAAGCAATTTTTCACAATAATAAATCAAATAAAGCAATATTGTAAATAACATTTTAAAGGCGTTATTGCACCACATTAATTAATCTGAAGTAATATATAAATCCTCGTAATTAGCTAGAATTCTTATAAAAATAATATTCGCGCTCCCACATATAACTAAGATTTCGATCGTTGCGTCATAATTCAGTTCCACATTTTCGCGGTCACATTTTAGCTGCCCGAGGTACTGGAAGAGTAAAACATGTTTATGAGCATAAATCGTATTATTTTACCAAATAAATGTCAAGTCGTAAATGTGCGTACGAAAAGACATTTCGTGAACTGTTCAGATTCTTGATTAAGTGTTAAATTAGTTGTTTTATTTAGCAAATTTCATTTAGATTTATTTTGTTGTGACCATGCCAAAGGGAAGACGAAAGCCTGGTAAGCGATTTTCGACATTATTTACAGGTTATTTAAAGTTCAAAATCTTTATAAGCAATCGTATCGAATATGTTGATGGTTACACAAGAAAATTTGTAGCAACATATGGAATTGATTGAAAATTTCAATGATTTTACAAAATTCTCATAGAAATTATGCTATGAGAATTCATCAAATGATTAGGTCTTATTAATTTCAGACAGGGAATGAGTAATGACATGCAAGTCTTAATTAGGTAAAATGATTCATTCGGAGAATGCTAACACTGAATTATCTCAATTTCAAGGTAATTTTTCTGAGGAATTTAAATTTACTTCCATATGTTATTTATTTACATACATTATAATAACTTGGAGATAATAGTTGTAAGTACGTAAATGAAAATTCAGAATTTTTTAAAAAGGATGTTTTACATAACTTCAAGTTTCATTTAATTTAACTTTATTTAATATTTTTATCAATATATATTGGGGTACCACGTGAAATAAGTAAAAGTACAGAACTCGTTTCAAAACTATTGCTTTCCTCTTTAAACTGATATTAATTGCAAATTAATTACTATTAGTAGGGTGCCTGGAATTCTATCGAATACATTTTGTAAATTATAACATATAGTACAAGTAAACTTAAAAAAAGTAATTTTTATTAAACAAGGTAAAAATCTCAAGAGAATAAATATATTTATACATGCACGTAAGGAATATACGGATTTTAAAAAACCATATCAAAATTAACCTTGAATTATATCTACTTTTTCCTGAATATAGTTTAGACGGTTTTAAACAAATAAAAATTAAATGAGTACGTGTATCTTATCTTCTAGTTTAAACGTCTCATACATAATTGGTATTTTGATAAGACAAAGACAAAGTGATAAATTGATAATGACCTTTTTTTGGTATTTCATAATACATCAATGTAATTTTTATATAAATATATCCGGTGTGTCCGGATTGCGCTGATGGTCAAGTAACCCCGGTAAATATGTTTACCTGACTACCATCGGCGCAGTCCGGTCTTCAGCTTTACAATAAAAGATTAGTAAATTTATTTACCAGCGCAATACGGTTCATCTCCGGCGCAATACGGTCGTGCCCAAATATATCACCTTATTCGAGATTAAATGTTTTAGTTTTACCTTTTCTTCAAGTGCCAAATGTTCTGACAAATTAGCAGTGTCCTGATAAAATTCAAAGTAAAAACGCACAACTCTAAGCGAGTTGTTATAACAATCTTACGATTTTATTGCCTGAAGCTTCCTGAGCGATATTTTTTCATTGTTGTGTTATGTATTTGATTTTAATTTCATAACTATGAAAGTTGTTGAGAATTTAACATTTCGCAAATTAGAACATTACATTTTTGGAAGTTTTCAAATTATCTTTTTTACTTTTTTAAACTAAAAGACAGTAACGTGGGGTCAGATCATCAATTAACATCCGATTCTGAATCTCTCAATGATAATGCGAGCGTCTACAGCTGCGCTTCGGACGTACGACCAAGTCCCTTTGGCGACGAGGGAAATCCATACGGAGCTGGAGGACCTCAATCGGATGAGCAACTGATTCAGCAGCAGCAAGATGCATTCGAGGATAAATTAGTTGAGGCATTGGATGGCCTAACATCAAAATCAGCACAGGCCAGAACAAATGCTTTTGCAAGTGTTGCAAGTGGATTTTTAAAGAAATATGTGCCAGATTTCGTTTTAGACAGGTAAAGTTTTTTACATTCGGAGTAGGATATTCATAATTAAAAGTTTTGTTTCAAAGAAACCTTAAACTGAAACTTCTATTCTTGATTGAAATTTATAAAATAATCGTATGAATTTATAAATAGACGGGTAACCGTCAGTGATGGAATTGAAAAAGGCTTGAAAAAGGGTCGTGGAGCTGAACAAGCAGCGGCAGCTTATTTAGCACCTTTACTCTTTGTTCAATTGGGCGCTCAGGAATCTAATTCAGACCTATACGATGTACTCAAACCAGCACTATTGACAGCGATTGACGACGGAAGTGTACCATCCACGACTAGAGCGAAAGTAAGTTTAAAATTTGTTGTTGCCACTTAAGCTCCCACTTTCTTAAATTTTTGTTTCTTTATGTGTAGTATAGTTTGTTAGTATTTTCACCTTTTTCTCGTTTAGACAGTTGGGTTGGTTTACATTTTCAATGTCGCAAAAATAGAATTGACAAATTTATATGCTTACAGATGCTTCAATGATTTTTAAGCCTGTCGATCAACCTTTGCAATTCTTAACCGCCATTTTTGTCAGATAGCGTGATATCTAAGTTCCTTTAACAAAGATTGTCAGTTAAATACTACATGGCACATCCGTTACTCATTTCCGTCGAAAGATTAACTGCTTTTAAGAAAGAAGACTAACTGCTTTTAAGAAATTTAAATTTGTCTAATTCATTGGCATATTCAACTTATATTACACGAATATAGTTATACACATACTAAAACTTGTGGAAAAAGATTGACAAATCGATTGAAATCAAATTTGGAATGAAAGATTGAAATCAAATTTGGAATGATTAGATTGATCTAGAAAAGAAAGAATTTTGGGCTTTTCTTTCAGTAATTTTCAATATGGGCAGTGTCAGCTATATTCGGACACATTCACAAAAAATCGGCTCAACCAAATATTCTGGATATTGCATTTGAAAGCAATTACACCCGGAAATCCACCTTTGAAGACTCAAATTCAAAGATTTCTTGGAATACATAGATCAAAAATTATGACATTTTATACCGAAACAAAATATTTCCGTAGATGAAGTAATGGTTCAGTTTAAAATTATAATTGTTTTTATTACCTAAACCCCCGGTAAACCGACTAAATGGGGAATAAGAATATACATTTTAGCGGATTCGAATACAAGATACGTTTATCCCATTCTTCCTTATTACGGCACAACTGAAAATCTTCCAAATCCAGTGACCTTCCAGTGGCCACCACAATGCCATTATATTTCTAGAAAAAATTGTAACTTAACTAGGGATATCATATGTTCACGGATCGATATTACATCAACGTGTCTTGAGCCCATAAAGTACTATAGTTAAATGTCATGTCACAGACACAATAAAACCAAATAGAAAAGGGCCGCCTCAAGAAGTAAAAGAAAACAAAATTTACGACAAAAATACAATTGCTCTTAGAAAACGTGACACGTTAGTGTTTTCATGGCAAGATAAAATGGTTGTTACCTTTCTGAATACTTGGGAGCTGCCAAAATCGCACATTGTAGGTTGAAAGGTATGTAGCGGTGCCACAACGTCGATTGCCAAATCCGATTTGCTACAAATTGTACTGAATCTTTAAGTGGAGTGCACCGCGCTGACCACTTACAGTGTCATATTCTTTTCTCAGGAAGTCGTTAAAGTGGTGGTGAAAATTGTTCTTCTGTGGGCTTGGAAATCTGCTTCGTCAATTCATATATAATATACTGACAACAAAGACAACCATTAATATGAAACCAATTTCGCATAAAATATTGGTAGAACGATTAAGGAGACCGGCTTCTGAATATGAGCACAGCACCGAAGAGAGCAACAAAAGACAGACTAGGTGAAAGATTTCATGTCATTCAAGAAATTACATTGTTTGCTCAGATAGAACACCGGAAGGGCGGTGTGAAACACGAACTTATTGCGTTGCTTCCAGCAGGAAACCTGGCCTATATGTAGGCTACTATTGCGAGAGAAATACCACATCCTTAAGAATATAAATAATAACTTACATATTTGTTCATTGACAATTATCTTTTTTATTCAAATGGATTTACTTTTTTATTGATAAATTTACATTTTATTTAAATAAAAAAGATATATAA
>WYDF02096436.1:0-10750 GCA_009867245.2 Adranes taylori | reverse complement strand
ACTTGTCCCTAGATGTCCCTCGTGAACTTAATAATAATAATAAATAATAATAATAAATGCTTTATTTGCGGGAATTGCCCCGTTAAAGGTCTATACAGTTATAAGTTTTAAACATAAATTTTACATTTTACGTAGTCAATTTAAATATAAATATAAGTAGAAGTAATTGAAATAATTGGTAATCACAACAATAATAATTAGTAGTACATTCTATAATTTAATTTAGCAGTAGAGCTCAGTTGAATATGTTTCTTAGTATTCGTTAAAATTTCTTATATCTATGTTGAACAAATCTATACTGTCAGTGATAAGATTTGCTGTTACCATCATTATACGGATTGGTTCATGGCTTGAAAAGTTAGTCACACTGAGTTCGGGATAGAACCGGCTATTCTATAGGATAGAACCGGCTATTGTTCTTTTCTCTAACGTTTGCAACTCTGTATAAGCTCGCATAAAGTCTGTTGTTGAGCTACTTCGTAGTCCTAATTTGATTCTTATTCTTTTTAAAAATCTATTCTGTATTTGTTCTAGTGCTTTGATTTTTTTCTTATATATAGGCGACTATATGCAAGTTCCAAACTCCAGTATAGGGCGTACTAGAGATAGATATCATGTTTTATATGTTGACGGATTGAAGTTATGACTAGATCTTGTGATAATCCCAATGACTGTAGACTTTTATTCTTAATGAAATTTATATGTTCATTTACGGAGAGTTTTGAGTCTAAATTGATTATTATGGCACTATGTGTTAAAGGTATTAATATCTTCTTGTAGCATCATTATATCGTGGGGAGATGTTATTCTCCTAAAAAAATGTAGATGTCTGCGAACAACAGGAAATGGAGTGTGTAGATTTTTTTATGTCATTTATGAATAAATTAAAGAATAATGGTCCACTATTTGAGCCTTGAATAACTCCTGGAGATACTTTCACTTCAGACTAAATACAATCCCCGATCTTTACAAATTGTGTTCTCGACGTTATAAAACTGTGAATCCATTGTAAGATATTTCCACTTATTCCTAGGGACCTTAATTTATTAATTAATATCCTATTACTGATCTTGTCAAATGAGTTAAATATGAATCTTTGGTATGTTAAATGATTTGTTTCTACTAATCTCCCAGAAGTGAATCCATGTTGGTTGTCTACGATTATATTTATATATTTCCATGTAAGCTGTTTTGTTATTAAGACCTTTAATATTTTAGGGATATGTGAGTTTATGGAGATGCCTCTATAATTTTCAATGTTGTTTCTATCCCATGTCCTATGTATCGGTATGATATAACTTTGTTTCCGTGTGTCTGGGAAGTTTCTGTCGATAGTGATAGGTTAAACATACTTCAGAGGAATGCTTACGGTAAAGGCACATCTTTGTAAAAACTTAGGTCTCACTCCACCCGGACCTATTTTACTCGTCAAGTATGACTTTATAAATTTCTGAGAGTTCGAATTGGCAGTTACTAAATTCGATATTGATGTCGATATTCGATTCTGCAGTGGATAACAGAGCTGTTGTTTGGTCCTTGGAATATACATTGCTAAAAAACTTTGAAAACATCTCAGCAATATCTTTGTTGAAATAGCATGATAGTTACCTAAGTACATATTGTTAGGCAGTCCTAAGATTTTCCTGTTATCCTTTACATAACTCCAAAATTTTTCGGGTTTTTGTATGATGCTTCTTTCAATTTGTTTAGTCTAGTTTTCGGAGGCTTCTTTATTATTAAGTTTACACTCTTTTCTGATTCGTAAAAGTGGTATAAATAATCTGCTTCAGATTTGCTTTATTTATATTTTTTGTGTGCTAATTTTTTCTTATTTATCAGTTTTTCAAGCCTATAAGTTCATCCATGGAGGGAAATTTGTGTGTGAACTTTTTTAATTGGTACATAAATATCTATACAATGATTAATTATGGTGTAGAATGTATTAGTGGCCGTGTTAATTTCTGAGGTATTCAAATGTTCTATCCAGTTAACTGATGATAAGTAATCGTTAACTGAAATATTGTCAACATTGGTAAAGTCAAGAACCGATGACCAATAATTCAAACAGTTCGGACTTCCAATTTTTGTTCTACTCTCATACCCGATATGATGAATACTGTTCTCAAAGATTGTGTCTATTGCTTGTGATATTCTAAGTTCTTCTATGTTTGAGAATGTTAAATCGTGAAACACGTCCCTGCTATTTGGAATTTCATTGCATTGTCGTAAGTTTAAATATGAGAACGTATCTATTAGTATTGATGCTTTCTCCGAATTCGGAGTAAGAGGTAACGTGTTCCTTGTCGATGAAATATTCTCATTGTCCTTTGAAAACCAATTAGTTTCTGGTAGGTTATAGTCTCCGAATATATAGATAATATAATTAATAATGTCAATAGAATTTAGTATTGACATTATTAATTACCAGATCTTCGATGGTACTGCAGTGATCTTCATATAAGTGAAGGGGAGAATTAGGGGGTGTGTTGAGTCCTCCTATTATTATTGTTTCGTTTTTTAATGAAATGTTAATAAAGAGTTGTTCCGCATTACTTGTTGTTAGTCCCTAGTTAAGTTTGGTCCTTTTAAAATTATTATTTTCTTATTAAGTTCACTTAAATTTCTACATAATCTGTGTTAAAAAGCGATATCGATACCGAAAATATAAAATTTTGATAACTTTTGTTTATAAATTGAAATGTACAACTTCTTATTATGGATCAGTAAACACTGATGTTTTACACTGTTTCGACTACTTAAACCCTATATTCATCAAGCTTCAAATTAATAATTGTTAAAAGTTTTACGAACATTGTGAGTGATAAGACACGGTTAGAGTTATTTCAAAAATGCAAGAGTAACTAACTTGAAGCTATTACATAACAGTTCATTTAAATTATTTACTGATTAAACTAAATAATTGCATGTTAATATAAAAATAGTAAACATAAATAAGTAAAAACTTACTTTCAGCATTGAATGTCGTATTTAAATTTTCCATGCCAAAATTTTTCGCTCGGGGAATAGCTCGCATCATATAGTAATCCAAATGAGCCCAAATAATATACAAGGAATTCTCAATGATGAAATTACAATTGTCTATGTCCTCTGTTTTAATATTAATTTTCTCCGACAACATATCTTCAACTTCGTCGCGCATCGCTGTGATATCAAACACTTTTTGCGATGATGGGCAATATTCTTTTAAATCCACCGTTCCTAACATAAAATTTTAGTTTTATATTTTCTTTCAATCATAATGCCAATAAATACAGACCTACAAAATAACATATTTCAAACGCAAACTTTAAATATATCTCGAATATAGAGCGTAACCAATAAAGCTTAAGCAATAAAAATGAATCTCAACGTTTATATAATCTAAATAGAAACCAAAGTTTCATCAAAACATAAAACGTGATTTGACATGTTGAAATAACAAAGTTGGACAAACTGAACCTACCTCAATAAATTTTGGAGCAAATTCTAATGGAAATAATTTAGATGCGTATACTAGGGCCATAAAATTATGATAGTCAAAAAAGATTAAACGCAGACCTACAAAAATGAATCTCTCTAGACGGCCTTTGGGAAAGCTTAAACAAAGTGACATGACAATACTTTTGAAATAAGGTTTTCAGTCAATTAATCATTTCTATCTTAATCTAACGGTACTGAAAGAGGGGAGAAGACTCACTAAAAGAACAGTAGAGACATTAAATGTAACCCTGAGAGCAATCGAGAAACTATGCTTAAAATATTCATATGCAGCAAAATACGCAACGAGATCTTCAGAAAAAACTAAGTTGTTAATGTAGTTTCAAGAAATGAATTAAAATTGGATTAAGCATGATAAGTAAATAAATGGACAAAGATACTGTGGACCAAAGATACAGAATAAACACCCAGGGAGACTATCCAAAACCGTAATTAGTAGAAGCGAATAAGGGGCCCTTTGTTCAGCAGAAAATATAATCCAGCAGAAAACATAAAGCGTTAATGATGACGTAGATTCTTTAAAATATAAGCTAATAAGTAAAGTATTACAATAATCGAAATTTATAGTAACTTACCAAGTTCAGGCACTTCATTCAGCTTGCATTTCAAAAAACTAAGCGTTCCTTTCTCCTTCTGTTTATAGGATAAAACATTGACTAAGTCTTGTACTACTACGCCCAAAGAAGGTACCTGCTCCACGAAATGATTCAAATGATCGTTCGTATCGTTCAGATTCGGTTGGAAAACAACACCAACACTACTATGATCAACACCGTGATTTTTAATCGTATTCCTTGCATATAGCAAAAGATTACTGATTATGCACAGTGCAGCAGAAAGTCGATTTGAAGTTTGATACGATGTCTCGTTATTATGCGGATCACATAACAAATCCCTGATAACGGTTTCCGTAGGCACGAAACGTTGTAGTAAAGCTAACATCAACTTTTGTAATCTGAATAGATGAGCTCTATTATCTTGCGGAATTGTTGTAGTATCTCCATTAATAATTAAATCATTACTAGCAGTTCTTGCCAATACTGATGTTAAAATAGCTAACTCTTCTAGTCCTTCAAACGATATATTGTAATTCCCTGATCTAAGAACCAACTCTACAACTTCTAAATGGCATAATAGGTACTGTAAAATTTGTATAACAGCAGCTTGATTTTCCGTACCTAAACTAGTTAAAATTGCATTGCAAACATGTAAAGTAGGTTCCCAGATTTGTAAATATCGATTTTCAGTTGGAGGAATATAAGTATCTTGATTTTCTTCACTTGGAATATATTTACTTACTTCGGGATGCAAATCCAATACTTTCATTGTAGATAAAACTGAAAACATTTTGTGCTCAAGCATTAATTCAGCACCCACGCGATGTGTTGCTAATCTTGCTAATAATGCCATTTTAGCATTATAAATGTAGAGAACTTTCAAATTCTTGGGCATAGGTTCGAGGACCATTCTTAAATCAGTATCACTATCCAGGATGGTTTCAATTAAATGTTTTAAATAACCTCTTCCCGACATATACGTTATCCAATTAATATTTCCACTTAAATCAATTAATAAGCCAAAACAAACCATTGCTAGCATTTTACATATGTCTTGTCCGCTCAAACAATCATAGCATAATGTCTCTATAAGTTTTTCGCCAAACGCGGCAAACATATTTGATGATATATGTATAGCGGCTACATCATCTTGTATTCGATATTTAGAACTATCCAAACGGCTGACATACATTGTATCATTAGGAGTTAAATCTTGAGCATCTCCGAAGTTCATCAAATGTAAAAAGTTTCCAAGGGCACCGTACAAATTGATGCGTAATGTTTGACTGGCGTGATCAGATGTTATAATCCATTCAATTAGATAATTTAAGATGGCTTTAACTGTAGTGATGTTCAAAGCAATTATACTCCTATGCGATTCAGCTTGTACATCTTTTGACATCGCTTTATATAGTCTGAGCTCTTTTTTATGAGATATTCTTAAGTTCTCAAAAATAATTAGCACCGTACTCGATAAATAACTTGCAATTTCAGGCAATAAAACAGTATTAACGGCTTTATGTAGCAAATTTTCAAGTAAATACATTTCTAATAACATACGATCTTTTACGAATAAAATATCATCCGGTAAATAAGTTATTAATACTTGTGTCACTTGTCGCCAAGAATCTACATATCTCGAAATGCTTGAAGCGGTTTTTCGTCGATTATTTAGCTTTAACGAATAAACAAGAACTTGTTGAATCTCTTCAAGCATAGATTGTCGTTGGCCTAATGCCATAGAACCTTGTGCCGCAGTTACTTCCGTAACCAACATCCGATGGAGTTTTTTAACGTCAATTAATTTGGGATTGCCATCTGTTTGGCATTGATCTATATATTGTTCAAGTGTAGCATTATCAAAATAAGTCCAATCTGGTACAGGTATATCTAAGACATCAAAATCAAATTCAGTTAGTAATTTTAATAAAAAATTATCTTGTCTGATTTTTTCGATTGCCACAGCTGTGTCTTCCCTTGTAGGTTCTATAGTACTTTGAAGCATTGAAAATGGATCGATTTGTGGTCTTTCATCTGTTGGTATACCAACTAAAAGTTGGCTAAGTTGTTTAATATTGGTTATGTGTTTATTACAACAAGTAACTTTCAATTCGATAGCAACACATTTCAAAATCCAAGACAGTATATTCAATTCATAGATACCGTCATTGAAATTATTATAGCATTGAGTAATATGATCTCGGAAAAAGTTATTTAATGATCGTACTAAACGCAGTACAGCTTCAGAAGTTTTTGCATTTGAACAAAGTAAATAAAACATGTGATAAGCTGATTCTAAAATAGTCATATCCGTTTTTCCTTTAGTCCGAATATTTAACACTAACATACCGATTAGGGAATGTATACAAGTTCTTGGAAAATCCATTATTCCAGGTAATTGGAAAACAGTTTGTGCTACACCACGTTTAATATCATAGCCAAACATAAAATGTGTTAAATTCGGTTCTGCATACGGTAAACATTGTTTAAGTAAACTCAATATAGCTTTCTGAGTAATGCCAATTAAAGGATTATCTTCTTCAGGTAGTTCGTCTAAAGCTTCAACAAAACCATGCCTTATCATAACATTTTCATCAGTACATGCTAATAATAAGTTCATTATATTTGAATGTGTTAAAGGCGATGCAGTTAATAATGTTAAAACTTTAACAGCATTTAAACTGCTCTGTCGATGATAATCATTAAATAGCACAAATTTCATGATATTTAAAACATGATCTGGACGTCCTGTGCGTGGATTTAAAGTAAATAAAAGTTTCGTCACGTTTGTTAATAATGCGGGAAAACCAGTCGTGTTAATTAATTGAATAAATACTGATTCGAGCGTTAAACAACGCTCCAAAATTTTTAAGCTGTGATAAGCGCATTGCGATAAATAACTTGTCGTTTTAATAGGTGGAAATGTCTCGTAAGTTTTGATACATTCATAGATTATAAATAGAATTGCATTCAAAAATTCTGATTTAGTGTGCAGTTGTATCATTAAATGAAATCCAGGCATTGAATTATATTCTCCCAGTTGCATTGAACTTATAAAATCGGCACTGTCAGGTTCATATTGGTCTAAAAACTTAGAAAATAGCGTTAAACATAAACTCGCCACTTGCCATTTTTCATTGAAATCCTTGTAAGTACGTGAATTGAATTTTAAAAACACAGAATTCATGATAAATGTCACATACGGATCAAATCCTGGCTGGCGTGTACCAGAGCCTAATGTACGCGGTATTCCATGATCAGTTAAATTATCTAAAAGTGTGAGAAACCCTCTGGTTAGAGGATATTCTTCTAACCGAGATTCAACTTCATCTAACTCAGTTTGTATACCACGCGGCTGATAACTCGAAATTGATGGTATTGTGACTAAAATTTGTGATGCTTCTAAATAAGTCCAAGCTTGTGCTGTAATTTCCGGACTCAAACATAATGCTGCTAATGTATTTAATAGGTCTGCTTTTAAGGGAATTGGAATAGAACAACTTACAAGGCCTAAAAATATTGTTAGGATCGACCAACCTGGATGTTCGCAAAATGATAATCGCGAGACACTATCATTTTCTGCTACAGTTTTTATAAGTAACAGCACACTGTGTAAGCCATCAATTTCTTGCGGTGTAATACCTTTCTGATATAAACGACTATGTCTATAGATTTGTTCGTTAACATTAACTGTTTCCTGTTTTAAATTCAGATAATACTGACTGAAAGACATAAAAAAATGATCCCAGTTGATATTATTTTGAAAACCTTGAAGTTGTTTCAAATTATTATAGCAATGTCTTGCAGCCTTTGGGCTGTTAGACAAATTAGCCAACATTTTCAAATAGCTTACATAGAGATTAGCTGGTAATCCATCACCAGCTAATTTAACAAATTTTGACAAAGAAAATGCTTTCGGATTGATACGGTATTGAGCATGTGGTTGAAAACCATCAGGTGTATACCAATAATCAGTTACAAGCTCTAAATCATTCGGATCTTTACTGTAGAGCTGTGCAATTGCTAGCATAAAACTTTCAAAATATTTATTCATATTTGCTGGTGGTTCTAGACCTTCATTCGTGTAGGCTTGTATCGTACGCGCGATTTCGTCCGCTTTCATTCGCATTTCTTTGACTTTCGTATACATTTGTAGTATAAAATCGGCAAATAGATGATGTAAACGTTTATAGATAAAATCTTCATAATAGCATTGATTATTTGCGACTACACGATGTTTAATGAAATCAAAAACGCCCATATAAATTGCACGATCTATACATTCCTCTTCTTTATCCAATACCATTTGCCATTGATTAGACTGTGGAATTAGACGTAATGATGATAAGCAAACGGAGAAACCAAAAATGGCTAATGATTCCAGACCACATTCAGCCCATGGTGATTTATCAGGTGATAATTCTTTAAGTACAGTTGATAGATACTCAGTATCACTCAACAATGGTAGTTTCTGTATAATATCCTCACCATCTTCACGACTATGAAATATACTTAAATCAAACGCGTTAATTAAAGCCATAATCAGATAAAGATTGACATTATCTATAACACCAGAAGGTTCTTCCTCAAGTTTAATAGCACGCAAATATTGAATCAACGAAATGGTTATTTGAAGATTTAAGCCATTTTGTTTAGATAACAAAAATACACAATCCGATAAGAGCAAACGAATGTTTCTGAATAAATCATGCACTATTTTAACATGTCTAGGACCACCTAAAGCTAGATTTGCTTGAAGAAGTTCCATTTCTTTTGTAATATCTAGAGTTTTAAGTAGCTCAAATATACGATTAAATAATCCATTCTCAATCAATTGATCGGTGTATTGATCAATAAAGTTCTGAATTTGTTTCGGAATATTTAAACACCAAGCGGCACCACTTCTTGCTTGTATAAGCATTCGCAGTGTTGATACTAAGTTTTTACGACCATCATAATAAAGAATAACAGCTACTAATCCTCTAGTAAGACCAGGATAATTTGGTACTTGATATTGAGCTGTACATAAAAGATCCAAAGCCATGTACTCATTTAGGTTGAACATATCTGATACGATGACTGTTTCTTGATAAAGTTCTGGTGTTATAATTCGATAGCTCTTGCTTTTGATACCAGTACCTTCACCCATACATTTTTTTATTTCTTCACGTACTTTCGGGTTTTTCGGCTACAAGAAAATTTAATTCTACATTCAATTTGAAAGTCTGCAAGGAAAGTTACAAATAAGAAAACGACACGAAAAGAACATTTATAAAATTAAGCGAGTACGCAACTGCAATAAATCAAACTATAAAGACATACAACGACAATCTGCCGAATTTAGAATATAACACCTACACTAAGTTTATTCAAAATCCTTCAAGCTGTTAATTCTCGTATCATTCGGAATAGTGTGTAAAACAATGGTATACGTCTCTGTACGAGTTACTTCATACCAGCATGCAAAAATAAATTATTTGCAATAGTCTTAATAGATTTCATTACTATCAGATCGAAATGTTATATCGAAATAGGTTTTAGCTTCTTAAACCAGAAAATCTAGTCTTTTAAACTAAGAATTTTAAACCTTACGAATAGGAATAGCCTCGTTTCTTTGAATTAACCTTGCTTAGTAAATGAAAATTTTAAATGAATACAAAAATATAACAAATAAACTTGCAGTTCTAAAATGGCTAAAGATAAATTTTCCGACAGCAAGAAATCTAATAAAAGAACCTCATATTTTGTCACATCTAAGATATGGTATCATATCATGAAGCAATAAATCTACAGAATACATAAAAACCAATGACAAGATTGCAGTTCAAAAGAAAATATATTAACCAATAGAAAACGGGAACAAGTAATGCGTAAATTATAGTGTAAGGAGTATTATAGGAGAAATAATGCTAAGCCAATAGTACATAGATACTAAAAACAATTTTATTTTTAAATGAATTATGTCTATCATATAACAGAAATATTTGCATTATGGACGACCAAATATACTCAGAGAAGTTGTCCATTTCAAATAAAATTATCATTTGTAATAAAAGCAGCAGCGGAAAGGGAGAGATTGGAGGGGTTATTACCAAGGTCCGGATAAACTAACAGAAGCATTACTATTTTATTTTGGAGTTGCGGAATAGTAACGTTACCTGATGGAATAAGGAATAAAATCGAACAGGTCACTCAAATTATGGGTTTCTTTTATATGAGTGTTAATTTTTTTATTGATTGATTCTTTTTCACCTCAAAAGATTCGATTGCCGGTTTTGTTCTTAGTATAATAAATATCTTAAAGCACAATAGTACTATGTTTAAATTTGCTGTTTTTGGAATTGTAAAACGAAGTTCTCTCGGCGATCTAATTGAAATTTTTTATCCCTCTGCTATATAGTTTTTATGAAACACAATGGAGAACAGTATTTTCAAGCATAATTCTGAAAGAATTATAGTTTTATTTAATTATATTATTGTAAGACCGTCAATCATTGAATTAGCGCCATGGCGCTTTAAGGCATAGTTCTATATTGTCAATAAATTTCTATTTTCGTTTTATAATTAATTACTTAAAATCTATTTAGATGCAGTATTAAAAAGATTTTAAATATGTAGATACAGTAAGACCCCGCTTAACGCTGTTTCGTTTAGCGCTGTTTCGGTTTAGCGCTCTTTTATTTCAACCCGGGGAT
>WYDF02096425.1:0-10750 GCA_009867245.2 Adranes taylori | reverse complement strand
TAGAATGGGACATGCCCTGTATCCCGAACATAAATATCGGTTAAATTTGTCAAATTCCCCTAACTGTGATTGTGGGGCGAGGGGGACTTTGGAACATATGTTCTTTGAATGTCCTTTGTTTGCTACAGAAATTAAACATTTAGAGTAATTTCTTCATTAAAGAAAATTACCTGCTCCTTTTTGTTTTAATCAAATATTGGTCCTTCCAAGGGCCAAGATATGCGATTATTTATTATATTTAAAAAAAAAATGTAAATATAAGTTATAAAAATCAATGTAGGATAAAACAAATTGTTCTAAAATTTATGGAGATTATAAAATAAAAAAATTGTAGTCCTTTTTGCTGTAAGGTAAATTCTCAGTATAAGCAGGGTTTTAAGAATTTGGAAAGGAAGGAAAAACAAAATTTTTTAAAATTCTTTTGTTCGCCAAAGAAATTTGTATCGCCAATTTGTTTTTTGGCGATATAAATTTCTACGTCGCAGATGATCTTGCGTTTTCCCTTGTGTTCTATCACTTTAAATAAGAACTAACAATTGAAGCCTCTTTTCGGTGTCCCGAATGGTCTGCTGAGGCCCCAGATCGAGAAGATCGTACCTGTGGTGAGAACTAACATCTACCTATGTTAATTGTCGCCTGTATATCCTTATAGGGTGTCTTATCCTCATCATAAGTATTCTCACTCCAGTAAAAAGTTATGTAGACATAAGTAAGTCAAATCGAGTAAAAAGTTATATAGACATAAGTAAGTAAATTCATGAATTCCTATCAGTTGCGTCGGTTATAGGCCAAGGCGAAAGAACGCTGACGGTAAACAAATATAAAAAGGAGAAAAAAATATAACAATTTTGCAATGAATTGTACTATTTCTGTCTTGCTCTGTTTGTCGTGACATCGACCAATTTTGTTGTGTAATATACCAATTTTGGCGTGAAATGTACTATTTATGACGTGCAATATTTGTCGTGATATATACCAATTTTGTCATGGATTGTATTATTTTCGTCGTGCACTGTTTCTCGTGATGTTTACCAATTTTGTCGTGCAATTATATATTCCCCAACTTAAATTTAACGTTAACGAATTTATTGAAATCGATCGTTCGGACTACGTTTCGTTTATGCCGACATGTTTTAACCTAACTTTTTTACGTTTTGTTTGAATTTTGGTGTGTACAATTTATTCTGAAAATAATTCGTCATAGGACACATGTTGAAAATATCAGGTAATTTGTAATGTAATAAGTATAAAACATGAATTTTCATATGTCTCATTCTCCATGAGCTCATCGTTGTTTGAATATTGGTCGCATTCCCCATCGCCGCTTTTTTGCTACAGTAATGGTAAAGTAAGTAGTGCTAGGGCGCCCCTTTTTTTAAGGCTGCTTGTAAACAATTCACAATACGATATAGCATCTTTAAAATTAAAACAATATTAGAACACACTTCGTCATATTAAGATACATAACATTAAAAATCACATGTGGCGCAAAAAGTGGTTAAATTTCTAAACTTAAATCAAGATTACCTATATGAAGTTTGCTTATCTGAATCATGCTAATTTTAAGTTAAAACCGAAAGATAGAACTAAATCAAAAGTATGAACGAGTGGTACGCTATAAGGGTTGCATATATCGCTAAATTTAGAGTTACAATAAAGTTAAAACTAAATTTGAAAGTATGAGTGGTCTTTAAAACTACAAGAACACATGAGGTTGGATTTGTATGTGAAGAATAATAAAATTCTAAATGCGTATCATTTAGAATTGTCTTTAACATGGGGAGATACGCCTTGGACTGTCTGACTAGTCGAGATGGGCATGGATTGTTCCTGGCACATACCCAAGTTCATCAATTTAGAATTGGTCTTAAAGATGATCCACTTTGTATTTTTAGCAGTTCTGGGGATTTGAATCTTATGTATATATATTTTTTTGAATGACTAATTACAGAATCAATATTGACTCCTTGTTAATACGTATAGGTACACCACTTGATATTTTACTCCCCCTTTAATGTCGATATTTTGCTGTTCACGACAATGGAGAATTCAATTATAGCTATTCATTAAAATTAGTAATAATAATATTGCGATTTAATTGAATTTACTTCAATATTCAGGGGTAACAGATAACTTAACATTTTCCCCATCTCTATTTACCTGTCCTTTTAAACTTCAACTGTCATTTATTTGACGTATTTTACCGAAGTAAGTCGACTTACAGGAAAAATTCGACTATGAACTAATAATAACAAAGCGATCAAAGATGGTTAAAAATAAATTATTAAGAGTAGCGCAGATGAATGCTATTTACTTTGATAAGGAAGTTGAAAATGAATTTAAACAGCATATACAGGAATACATTAAACATTTACCGGTAAATGAAATGGAATACTAATTAATATAATCTGAATTTTTCCATTTGTATTGCAGCCAGGATTTCTAAGCAAATTAATGCCAGAAATTAATCTACTGTTGCAGTTAGCAATAATAAATTATTCTATAGTATCAACTAATAGTACATTTGGACAGAAAATGCTGTCAATTAAATATGAAGGCTTAACACGATTCAAGAAACTATGTTTTATGGTATCTCAATGTTTTGATTATATTAAAGAACGTTTAGAAATGTGGCAACCTAATCATTGTTTAAATCGATATCTTTCTAATATCGATGCTTTTATTAAATTGATGCAATTTCTAAATATTTGTATATTTTTGCGAACAGGCAATTACCCGAAATTGACAGAACGTATATTTGGTTTAAATCAAATATATTCATCAGAAAACGCTCAAAGACAGTACGATGATAAATATATGACTAGGGAATTGTTATGGAATGGTTTAATTGAAATTTTAGTGTACATATTGCCTTTGATTAATTATCATAAAATCACTAGAACATTGAGAAATATAAATCCATTGCATTCCAAACCTGTCATACAGTCACCTGGTCTAAGACAAATGACACTTTCCACAAGATGCGCACAATGTGATTTAAGGCCGGTGTTGCCTCATCACATGGGTTGTGCACATATCTTCTGTTATTACTGTTTGAAGGTAAACATGTTTTTTTAAATTAAATTGAATAAAATCTCCGGAATCTTTTGGACTTTATTGATTAATTTTCTTTTCAATACAGTTGTTTAACAATATCGTCGGCGATCTTCACGACAGAAATCAGCATTTGACACTCAAAATATAAAAATCCTAATATTAGTACAGCCTTAACTTACATATTTAATTCTATTAGAAATGTTGTTGAAGTATGTGAACCATCAAAACTTATTTACTAATTATACTGAGAACAATATAATTACCTTTATTGTAGTATCTCTAATACATAAAGAAAACTTCTAGTTCTCTACTATCGTTAATATGCATATTGTACTATTATATTTCTATGTCGTCTCAATTTTCTCCCTCCAATTGATTGAGTATTCATAAATTCCGGAGATTTTATTCAATTTCATTATCAAATTGAACGTAAATTTCATAACTATTATTTTTATTAACTTTCGAAGGAAAATAGTCTCATAACATTATAAATTATCACAAAAAAAAACAATTTCGAGAAAATCGCGAAAGTTTTGATTTACTAGTCAGTAGATCGAAGAACTGTGGTTTTCTAACACAAAATTGAAGGGTTTAGTGGATATGACGGTTAAATCGAATATTACTAGTAAATGACTGAGTAGTACGCGTGCCGCTTTACAAGAAAGACTGCTAACTCAAAAATGATATATTTCAATTTTTACAATATAGCCAAGATCCCGTATACTGTTTTTAGATATAAGGTGACAAAAATGTGTTTTAAACTTTATGCAAATTTTGTACTTAAAATTCCAAACACTTTTAACTACATAGACACTGCTGAAAATAATACTTTCAACAAATGCACTGTACCGATAATTGATATTTTATATTGATCTTCAAAATAAATTATTTTTAATGTATAGATTTAAAATAAATAGCTTGATTTCTATGGCTTGATTCTATCACACTTGATGAACTATTCTGTTTCTATGGAAATCTAGAAAACTTTAATTTTCAATCAATGCTCTATTAATTTTTAGGGTAATCAAAAAGCTGACGAAAAATATGAATGCCCTATCTGTGAATATAGAAGTGATAATGTTATGTGTGAACCGGTATTCTCCAAATAAAATATTCCTATAACATTTTTAGTGATATCGGAAACAAGGAATATTGTAAAATAAATTGTTTAATTTTCTTTTACTATCGTACAAACTTTACGTTTTAAAATATATACATTTTCAGCTAATATAAAAATGAAGAAATAAATCTAGTGCAAAATGAATATTCGAATTTTTAAGTTACATGCTTTCACATTTTTTTGTCCATAATTTGATATTACTCATTGACGCTGTAAGTAAAGTATCTTTATTCGGATGTATTGCTATTGAATGCAATACTTTTTTGAACGTATGTTCATATCGTTTAACTACGTTTCCACTAACCAAATCCCATACCCATAATTCACCACTTCTCGAGCCAGAAATAATATGATTGTCCGAATGAAGGATGCCACATTCAATTTTTATGTCATCAGTTTTATGGCCAATGTATTCTCCAAGCATTTCACCTGTTAGTTTATCTAATAATCTGATTGTATCATCAGTGGAACCGGCTAACACGCACTGCCCATCATTTGAAAACGATACAGTTGTGACAGGAGCTGTTTAAAGCAAATTTAGGATATTATAGTTCTATCATAATTCCTTTACATGAAATATTATATACCTCCAACAAAATCTGCTAACATGCCTCCATTTCGTATATCGTATCTTCTCACCGAACAATCGATTGATCCCGTCAAAATTTCGTAATCACTAACGTGTATGGAACTAACACTATCTCTTGCATGATTTAAAACCTGTACAGGTTCTTGACTTCTACTTTTTAAATCCCATATCATAACGGTATTATCAACACTGCCAGATATAGCTAACGTAGATTCTTCATTATATTTGACACAATTTACCTGTAATACCAGGTTGATTACCAAATCTAACGAGGAAATATTTTAAAACCTACCGTGCCCGCATGTCCTCTAAGTCGTCTTAAGGTCTGTCCTGTTGATACATCCCAAGTGATGACAGTTTTGTCCGCTGAGCATGATACGATTTGACTGCTATCGCACGACCCAGCTGTCTCGAGAACCTCGTTTGCGTGTCCTCCATAGGTTTTTAATAATAAGCCACGATATGGATTCCATAGTTTGATCTTTTTATCTGCTCCACATGTTAAGCAATAAGCGCCATCGACTAAAAATCGTTTGTAAATATCCCTGAACTTAAATTTCTTTGATTAAAACTACAAAGAATATAAAACAATTAGAAGGAAACAATATAGGCTGCCGAATATTTCGTACAAATTACTAGATACATAGTTAAACTAGAAGAGATAGTTTAGCACAGAAGAACGCTTAAGCATTATTTACAAAGAAAAAAATAATAAATTATATTTAATAAAAAACCTAAATGTTTTAAAAATAATGTGGTGAACTTAATCATATTTATTAATAATCTTAATAAAAAAATAATTAAAAACATGAACAAAGTTAATGCAAACTAAATTTACGAAGTAATGTTAATTTCCATTAAAAGTATTAAATATGGGAACATGGTTTACTTCACAGATATAACCTAATCTATAACATTATAACCAGTGAATCTAAAACTCATTAAAACATAAAAAGGAATATTTACCATTAAATCTTACAGCTCTAACTGCACCCTGTTTACAGTCTATTGCATTTGAGCATTCTAAATCCATTTATTTTTTTCGTTAAGTTTGTGTTATAATGTACTTATTATATAGTCGACCTATTTCTGCCGTGTATGCTTATCACCGACTATGTGTTTTAACGTCGTGCTTCTGCCATCAACGCTGATAGGTAGGGTATCAGATAATTTCTTCTTTATGAACCTTTAATGACTAACTCGTAAAGAGATCTTTATAGTGCGTCAAACCCGCACACACTGGAAGTTTTACATCTAGCCCTATAGATGTGCATGATAAATTATCTCTTCCTCCTATACTTACCGACCTCGTTTCGTGTGTTGCCTAGATTCGATCAACAACGCAAACCATTGTTTACGTTGGGGATCGAACCCGGGGCTCTGCGGTTGAAGTCATGCAAGTCACATGGCTATGGCGTCGGCCAATCATTGTGTATCAATGTTGTATTATCAATGGTATCAAATGGCAAGGAGGAGAGTGGAGGAGTCATCTATATATATATACGCTACGCTATGAGTCTGGCCATACAGAATACGGTCGCCATGTTGTGTCTAAGATGTGGAAAGCTCCATACGAGTTACATATATTTTATGCATGTTTATAATTTAATAAAGAAGTAGTATAGCACGTTTTGATGAAAATGATTGATTTGTTGATTTTTGCTAATATCAAATAGGAGCTGTGCTTTATATACCACTAAATTATGTAAATACTTCTTTTATAAACAAGTAAAATAAATCTTTGTCTTAACGATAATTACAAAATGCAGAATTACTCACCATGCTTATATTTTTTATCAGATATTTTGTTGATGTAAATTGCCTACATATGCCTAAATCTATTTTATTATGTCTAGTGGACTACACACAATAATAAACTATCGCAATAAATAAATAATACCGTCAAAGATTATATTTCACTATATCATAAAGAATAATGAAACGATGTTTTTTTTTTCTTGTGGTATAAACACTGAACCAGCTTGTTGTTTCAATAACTTGTGTGAGTAACTATAACAAGATAAAAAATTAATTTCATTTTAACTGTAAACAGTATAAAATTGTCTTTCACGGTTATATTTTTATGAGCTTCCCCTAATGTGGATAACCTTTCGACTTCTTCCAGTTCCTCAAGAAAACAGCGTGCTGAACAAAATGCTTACGAACATAGTAATGGAGACGAACTATTTGAGAGTAACAATGATATTGATTCTTCGTTTGATTCCAGTGATTTTGAAACAAGCGATAATAACGAAGAAATTGTTGTTGGTGATTTACTCTGGAAGTATTGTGACGATAAACATTATAACTGATCCTGAACTCTGGAATACCAAATCATTTTGACATAAACAAAGAATTTGCAGAATACGAATGCTTTTCTAACTATTTCGATGAACAACTTATAACTATTGCCTCAGAAACCAATAATTATTTTGAATACTGTGGTGAGAAACAGCCGTATTCTAAGAGAAAAAGATGACATAATACTACTGTTGCAGAAATGACATGCTTCTGGCACTTATCTTGCTGATGCCTCGCGTGAAAAAAACAATATAATACATGACATATTTTTTTAAACGATCGACTGTATTAAAACTACCTGCAGTTAAAGGATTAATAATATTCCCTAAACAAAAATATAATAAATACAAGTGAAATGATATAAAGTACGTCCAAAATATGAAAAATGACATTACTAAAGATACTGCACAATAATTTCGGCCGTTAATGGCGGCAGAACTGCCAGCCAATTAGAAAGAAGACCATCGTATGGCCAGACTGTTAGCGTAGTGTACACAGAGTGACTGTTAAAAGACAAAGATGACTATAATGGATCGGCTATAGCTATATGGCTAAACATTTAATTATTGCTTACTTTCTTGGAAATCACTGTATACATATTAATATATGATTTATCTTTCTAAATATTTTTGATGGATAAAAAAGTCTTCTAATTAATGTTTTAATAAAGAGTGGTTCCTTGTTTTTACATTTATCTATTCACTACCGGTTTCGGCTTTTGGCCATCATCAGGTGAAATGTAATATTGAGTCATGAAATATTGCACGTTTTCTGCACATTATACAAAACATAATGTGCAGAAGCCGAAACCGGTAGTGGAACTACTCTGTAAGTGAATAAATAAATGTAAAAACAGGGAAGTATTCTCTGTAGTACAACATTAATTAACTTTCTGTAACATTGGATGTTGTTCTATATATATATATATATACTAGCGGACCCGACAAACGTTGTTTTGCCCGAATTGTGAATTGCCAGAGTTCTCCGGGACCTGAATTGTGAAATACCTGAGTTGTCCTATTGTCCCAGTTGTCATGGAACCGTAAAATATCAGGAGATAGTAAGGTCTACATAAAATGAATGAAGCTCTCGATTCTGCAGTAAGATTAACAAAAACTGGGATAAGCAACAAACCACAAAAAATAATGACTACCTATTTCAACATGGAATAGTATTACCGAAAAGACAGCTTAAAACTTCGACGCTGATTCTTGAGAAAAAATACAGCATCCTTACTGTGACTGGCGCATATAACAAGCAATTACCATCTTCTGTGTAGAATAGAAAATGACGTCACCTCTTAAATTATGCTTTCATTATGAATAAATCCCTTCTAGGCCTTGCTATCGGCTGATATTTTGCAATGCCTCTTCGATTTTACATTTAAATAAGGGATTGGTGACAATATTTCATCGACTGTATGTATATTGTGAATTGCCAGAGTTCTCCGGGACCTGAATTGTGAAATACCTGAGTTGTCCTATTGTCCCAGTTGTCATGGAACCGTAAAATATCAGGAGATAGTAAGGTCTACATAAAATGAATGAAGCTCTCGATTCTGCAGTAAGATTAACAAAAACTGGGATAAGCAACAAACCACAAAAAATAATGACTACCTATTTCAACATGGAATAGTATTACCGAAAAGACAGCTTAAAACTTCGACGCTGATTCTTGAGAAAAAATACAGCATCCTTACTGTGACTGGCGCATATAACAAGCAATTACCATCTTCTGTGTAGAATAGAAAATGACGTCACCTCTTAAATTATGCTTTCATTATGAATAAATCCCTTCTAGGCCTTGCTATCGGCTGATATTTTGCAATGCCTCTTCGATTTTACATTTAAATAAGGGATTGGTGACAATATTTCATCGACTGTATGTATATAAGTGCCTTATTCGTGTGCAGTTTCAAAGACACTTCTGCGACTCCTGCGATCATCACATCATTGCACGATAAACACAATGACGTAATAAAACAGACAACTTTAAATATAATTTTATATTTTAATAATAGATAATAAAACGATATTATATAATAGTTCATAGATTATAACTTTACATACTTAATAAAAATCACACTTATTACCAACTCTTTGGAAATCAATAAAAAAATGAGAAATGGAAATGAATTTGCAAAAATATAAGTTATTTTTGTGCTTTTAGGCACATTTTACTATTACGAGTATAAAATAAAAAAGAAATCGAATAAAAAAATGAATTTTTTATTCCTCAAAAAATATGTTTTAATTGCACGTCAAAATAATATTTTTTTTTTAAATACCGCAAACATCTTATCAATGACTAATAATAAAAATAGCTAACATTTATTGCTATAAAAATTACATAAGTCAGAATTTTTTTTTGTCTTAAGTACTTTTAGAAAAGATATGTTATCTGAATCATTGAAAATGTAAACGGTATTTCTAGAAATAGTACAAAAATTGAAGTTTATACAATACTGACAATACATAAGAAAATGGCATTTCGTTTTATTATAATTATAGATGCATTATACATATAATTATTTTTTTAGTATAAAATCGTTATTAATTCAATATTACATGTGTAAATTGTCGAATTAATATTTTTCTTGTCTATAGGTACATACATGAAAAATTAGTTGTCTAATTGTGATATACAATTACAGTAACATCTCGGTTAGCGATACCTGCGGAATTGAAAGTCCTCCAAATTGTTTCTATCAATCAAAGTAGTTTATATGCAGATTTGATGTCCTTTATTTCGTGAATAGGATTTTATTTCAAATAAACACATTGTTAAATGATAAAATTTGAAACACACGACAAACTTCAGAAAGGAAATTCTAAATAACAAATAAATGAAAAGAAAGTAAAATAATTACCAAGAAAAATACAGTTAAAATGGATCATTTATAACTGGAAGTTCCTCAAAGTAATTTTTTATAGATGAATGTTATCAACATCTTTCCTCCCAAACTGTTTTTACTCTTTGGTCGATAGAGGAAATTTTTTTTGTCTATAATTTTGTCTATTCTTTGCCTTTTGGTTATAAGGTGTAAGTGATGCAGTGTATCAATATGTCTTAGATGCGTATCATTTTTCTCTTTTTTTAAGTTTCAAAAGTGTATTTCTTAGAGTACACTTTATGTGTGTGTAATAATTAGGATGTATTCCTAGCAATATACCATAGTTATGATTATTTTTTAGGAAGTGTTACAGTAATGAGTTTAGGCCATTGAAACCATAATGACAAAACAATAAAAGTAGAATTATCAGTTTGCATACACTACGTTAACGCATACTCAATATTTTTTTAACGATCCTATTGGAACGCAACAAGGCTTTCCATTTCCTGGGTACTATGTCGAATAAGCTCAAATTGTTTTCTCTCATATCAAACCAGGCAACCATATTAAACCATATCAATTATCAGATGGAGTGATCAAAAGGACACATAAAAATCTCAACAAATCCTTTGGGAACCAAAACTATTGTTATTAAGAGGAAAGGACAAAAATATTAAACCTAAATAAATGTGCCTTGAAGATGGAATAAGCGGCACCGCAAGCTGATTTTCTCTAGAACCTGAACTCTAGAGAAAATAATGAAGTATGTATATACATTTTGTATACTTCCATATTATATATACTTCAATAAGACCAGAATTGCAGAGGTAATGCACATGAAGAGATTTTT